>WOVY01000283.1:40000-269128 GCA_013436015.1 Rhipicephalus annulatus | reverse complement strand
TCCCCGCCGCCGCCGCCGTCATCTTCCAAAGAAGAAGCTGCACCGGTGGTCTCCCGAAACTGCTCACGGCGCCGCGGCGGCAGGACGCCGCACCTCCGGCCAGGTGGGAACAATACATGGCGGACACCGGCCGCCCACCCGTTTGGCGACTCAAAAGGAACATCAAAAGGAACGCCGATCCATTGTCAGACCTGGCGCCGGTCCTAACAGCCTCTCCGCCGGGGAAAGAAGATCCGAGGTGCAGTGGCCAGCAGGTACTGTGCAGCGGGTCTGTATTGCAGCTTGTCGGGCTTCCTCTATTATTTTTGTCCCGAACATGGATCCGATGATCATTGACCAAGAGGGCGTTGCTCGCAGGGATGAGGTGACCCCTCTCCACCATATCTTCCGCCCACCACCAATGAGGAACTGCGGAAACTGCGCCGAAAAGCACACCCACACACGAGCAAGCACACGGCAATTCCCTACTCAGAATCACCAGACTTAGATTCACCTGTGGAAGTCATTTCCTTCTACCCTCAACTTTATTCCTGTGGCCCCCGCCGAGTCGCAACACCACATCAGCCACTTTTGAAGACATTAAACAAACACTTGGACACATGTTTGGATAAATACAGAAAACTAGTGGGCCTCAAATCGAGGATAGAAAGCAGAAAAATCGTTTTGAAGCCCTCGGGGTACTAGGGACAACGACTCAGACCATCTGCGTTGCTGTTGAGTTTACCCTTCTTTGTAATGGATATCAAAGGTGTATTGTTGAAGAGCTAAGCTCCAGCGCAAAAAGACGGCCGTTTTTCGATGACATGGACTGTAGCCATGTGAGGGGACAGTGGTCAGTCTCTATTGGAACCTAGAACCGGCGATGTAGCAAGCTAGCTTCTGCACAGCCCAAACAACGCAGGCACATTCCTTTTCTGAGGCACTGTATGCTTCCTCACGAACAGAAAGCTTTCTACTGGCATACAGTACAGGGTGTTCCTGGTCGTTCTCTCCCCTCTGACAAAGCACGACACCCATACCCCGGTCGCTGGCGTCACACTGAAGAATGAACGGCTTAGAGTAGTCAGGCGCGCTCAACACTGGCTGACTTTTTAGTGCCTTCTTTAGCGTAGAAAATGCATGTTCCTTGGCCCCATCCCATTTTACGGTCTGGGGTTCAGTCTTTCTAGAGCGGTCTGTCAAGGAACTTGCAATGTCAGAGTAACGCGGGATATACCTTTGATAATAACCGGCCAATCCAAGAAACGACCGAATGTCTTTCTTGGTTCGTGGTTGGGGAAAGTTGTCTATTGCGGCCAGCTTTACTTCTGACGGGCCGGCGGTAGCCTTGGCCTATTACATGCCCTAGATAAGCTACCTCAGCGCGCCCCAATTGGCATTTCGCAACCTTCACTGTTAAGCCGGCCTCACGCAGACGACATAGCACAGCTCGCAAGTGTTCATTGGTCTATCCAGGAGAAGAAAAATAGCAATATCATCTAGGTACGGGAGGCAAAGTCCTCCATACCCTGTAACACTTTGTCCATTAGGCCAGAAAAGCAATAAGGGGCATTCTTTAATCCAAAACTAAGGACCTTCGGCCGAAATGTTCCCATCGGGGAAATAAACCGCCGCAAGCCTACTAGCCCTTTCAGTTAGAGGCACCTGCCAGTATCCCCTGACTAAATCCAAAGTCGAGAGAAATTGGCACTGCTGACTTGCTCAAGCCTTTCCTCAATATGAGGAATTGGATAAGTTTGGTCCTTTGTAATCGAGTTGAAGCCTCCGATAGTCAATACACGGTCGCGGCTCTTTCCCTGGGACCTCAACCAAGATCAGAGGCGAGGTGTAATCACTCTCTCCTGGGCTCGATCACTCCTAGCTCGAGCATTCGGTTTATCCTCCGCGGCCATTATTTCCCGTTGCCTCGGGGAAACGCAGGTAAGCTTTAGAACGAATTGGTTCCGAAAGATGTCAGCTCAATATCATGAACTAGGGCTTTGGTTCTGCCAGGTGTGTCTGAAAATGTTTCTTTAAAGTCAAACAATAGTTCCTTCAGTTCCGCTTTCTGATCTGGCTCCAACTCCGCCTGCTCTACCAGGTTACTAATAGTCTCGCCAATGTCTTTGTTTTCTGTTGTTAACTCCGGGAAATCAATAGGCATTTCTTCCGGTTGATTGAGCGACATGTTTACAACGGCATGCCTCTGCTGGTACGGTTTGAGCAGATTAGTGTGGTACACCTGTTGCGTTTTACGCCTTCCCAGTCCAGTAACCAAGTAATTTGTGTCTGACAATTTCTGAACTACCTCAACAGGTCCCTCCCACTGGACCTGAAGTTTATTCTTCAGTGAGGGTTTCAGTATCATCACTTTTTCCCCTACTCGAAAGCTTCGCGTCCGGGCTGTCTTGTCATAATAGCGCTTAGCGTTGTTTTGAGCTCTGCGCATTTCCTGCTCCGCTAGTTCTTGAGCTGCGTGAAGTCGGTCTAACAGCTCAAGCACGTATGCTACTACCGAAGGGTCGTCCGCCCGGCCCTCCCAAGATTCTCGAACAATGCGAAGTGGGGAGCGAAGAGCACGTCCGTAAACAAGCTCCGCAGGCGAAAACCCTGTTGATTCGTGAGGAGCGATCCGAAGCGCGAACATAGCTGCGGGCAAGCAAGCCTCCCAATCCTCTTTTTGCTCATAACAAAGGGCGCGTAGCAGCCGTTTCATGACTGAATGTACCTTTTCTACAGCATTTGACTGAGGGTGGTACACTGAACTGTGGATGATTTTAACGCCACACTTTTCTAGAAATGTCGAGGTTAGTGCACTTGTAAAAACAGATCCCTGGTCGGACTGAATTCTGCGGGGAAGCCTACACGTGCAAAGATAGATAAAAGCGCTTTAACTACCTCCTCCGAGCTGAGCTCCTTAACGGTACTGCTTCCGGGAATTTCGTGGCCGGGCAGAGCACTGTGAGTATGTGCCGGTACCCGGACTGCGTTACAGGAAGTGGACCCACTGTGTCTATAACTAGCCTGCGAAACGGTTCTGTGATAATGGGGACCAGCTTCATAGGTGCTTTAGCCTTATCCCCTGGCTTGCCAACGCGTTGGCACGTGTCGCAGCTTCTTACAAATGCCTCCACCCTCCCGAAGCAGCCGGGCCAGTAAAACTCCCGTAACAAACATTCTTTTGTTTTTTTGATGCCGAGATGCCCTGACCACAAACCTCCGTGGACCAGGTGCAGCAGCTCCTTGCGGAAAGGATACGGTACGACTAGCTGATTAAACCGAACTCCTTTTCGACTTGTGTACTATTCTGTACAAGACGCCCCCCTTCTTGGTGAACTGAATGTTTTGCTTAGCCACCCCCTTCCTTCGCGTCTGGCGTTAAGTTTACGGAGAGTGGAGTCATTTTCCTGTTCCACTATCAGTTCTGTAGGACTTACATTTAACAGCTTTATAGTGCATTCTACTTCTCGAGATGCCTCGGATTCATCCGGTTTCTTACATCTTTCTTTAGATATTGTGTTTTGAGGCTCCATTATAGGGCGGTCCAGTTTCGTGCCAGGTAAAGAAGGCTCTGCCGCTGAAGCTGTTTCGTCTGCCACCGATCTTTACAAACTGTCTGAGCGGCGAGCTCCCTTGCTTTGGATCGAGTTAAGGCCTGTACGATACCCTCACTGAACCCAATTCCCTTTTTGTCGCAGCAAGTACTCTGATTTATTTGAGAACAAATACGGGTATTGCACTGGAGATGTGCCGAAACGGCCAGCTTCAGTGTCTAGAACACCGAAAAGGGCCTTCGATGCGGACTCTTGCTACTGGGAGACAGGCACTGTTTGTCTCTACTGCTTGTCTTATCCACGCGCATTTCTCCTGTAAACTGACTCTCCTCGACATAGGACGGGTGCACTACATCCATAGTGGCGGCCGAATCGCGGAGGCACGCGGCACGGTTGGCCATTCACGACTAGGTCTCGGATGTATGGTTCTAGCAATTTCATGTTTTCGTCATTACTAAGAGTGACATTAACACAACTTTCGGGTTCTTACAACCCAAAGAAATATGCCCCGTCTGTTGGCAGTTATAGCAAAACTATCGGCTTCTTGGCCTCGAACGCCTTTTTCTGTTGCCCTTCCGCCCTTTTCTCGGGTGCTTCTTTCCTTTCTCTTGTTTTTCTCATCACCGCTTCCTTTGGAGTCTAAACCCTCCTTCGGCATATACCGACCCGACTTTGTCCATCGCGGAGGCTTGTCGGCCCGATATTTACTAATCTCCCTCCTAGGGACATCCTTGCCTTCGAGGGCACGGCGATTTTACGTACTCCTCTGCGAGCTCTGCCGCTCTCGTGATAGTATCTACTCCTTGTCTATCCTGAACCCAGTACCTAATGTTTTCAGGTAGACGCCGAAAGAATTGTTCCAACGCAAAACACTGCAGAGTCTTTTCCGCGTCGCCAAGCGCACCCTCCTCTCTAAGCCATTCCTCCAGATTTACCTTTAAGGTGTACGCAAACTCTGGGTATGACTCGTCCTTTGGCTTTCTCGATCTCACGAAATTTTCGCCTGAACGCCTCCGCTGACAGTCTGTACTTTTTGAGCAGACTCGCTTTGACTCTGTCATAGTCGTCTGCGTCTTCTTTACCCATACGGGCTATAATGTCAGCTACTTCACACGGCAGCAGCGTAAGCAAGCGCTGGGGCCACGTGTTTTTAGCAAAATTTTCCCTCTCGCACGTGCGCTCAAAGTGCACCAGAAAAAGACCCATGTCCCCTCCTACCGCGTAGGATGGCATCAAATCTGTCATTCGGCGCTCTCTTCTCGTGCCACTGCGCTAGCTCCGTTCATTGATTGAGCCTTTGCTAGTTCAATTTCTAGGCGTTTCATTTCCATACGATCGATACGTTCTCTTTCCTCTTTCTCCTCACGACGTCTCTGTTCCTCTTTTTCCTCCCGGAGCCTCTGCTCCTCTTTTTCCTCACGGAGCCTCTGCTCCTCTTTCCTTGGCTAATAGCCTCCAAGCATTCGCTCAGCTCATCGTCATCTGCCCCGATCTTCTCGATGGCGTCAATGATCTCCTGCTTTCTTTTCGTCTCGGCAATTACCTGGCCCAGCTCTCGGGCCACTCTAACAACTCTGGCTTTTTCAGTCCCTTCAAATTCATGGCGGGTCCTTGGTGCTGCTAACTCTTTTTAACTAACAACTTTGACGTACTATCAATACTTCCGTCAACCGTTACCAAATCACTGCTTTGTTTACAATCCTACGCAAAGCCTGGTGATATCTCAGCAAAGAAAAGCAGTGCACTCACCCTATGCAGTCATGAATTCGGACGCGTTCCTTCCCGTGTTGTCAGAGATGCCACGAAGCAGTTTTGTCCGACTCTAGGTCCTCCAGACAGCAGGTCTCAGCATTGCCTCCTGGTCGATGAGCTCGATCCCACCGCTGCCATCCAGTTGTTGTGGTCTGGGTCCTGTGGGTCTCGTCGTTGGTAGCTGGCTCCATCGGACTCGTCCCTTATAGCGAGAAGCAATGCTTATATGGGAAAACAGAGAACAGACGTTTATTTACATTAGAGAGAGGTCAATAAGAAAGTTTAGATATATAGTGGCGTTCTTCGTACATGGCGAGCTCTCCACTCGAAAAAGCACCGAATGAGCCGTGGGGGCTCATTATAAAGGGTCTGTCCTCCCCAGATCCCTAGATCGGGGACCGCGTACAGATGGCACCGTCCAATCACGGACCACACATTACCCGCGAGGGTGACGAGCACGCACGGTCCACGCGAACGTTCAAAACTGAAGCGTGGTCCCCGCACGGCCATGTGGCACGAACGCGGCTCCCCCCCCGTCAAGGTGTGTCGCTGGGCGAGGGGTCTGGAGTTGATGACTGCATCCATCGAAAGGGCCGCCGTAAAACAAGCTTCAAAGGGTGCCGAACGACTCGTTCAATTAGCGGGACGATTCCCGGCCGCCGCCCGCCGCCGTCATCTTCCAAAGAAGAAGCTGCACCGGTGGTCTCCCGAACTGCTCACGGCGCCGCGGCGGCAGGACGCCGCACCCTCCGGCCAGGTGGGAACAATACATGGCGGACACCGGCCGCCCACCCGTTTGGGCGACTCAAAAGGAACATCAAAAGGAACGCCGATCCATTGTCAGACCTGGCGCCGGTCCTAACAGTGCCAAGCATGAAAACTACCCAGCACCTCCACCAGTGTGACGACGCGGGATCGACGAGCACACAAAGAACCTCGAACAAATATGCTTTATCGATCATAGAACAAAGACTGCAACGTCTTCTCGTCTCTGCACTCGGCCAAGGACACTCGCGCTGCTTCGTTGTCACCGCCACTGGCACATACGCGTGTCAATATATAAAAATACGATATACTCTTATAAAGGACGAGCATAAACTTCGCTGTTTCGGCAGTGGAACTTGCTGAATTAAAAAAAAACACTTCTTTTTGGGATACTTCAACGTAAAATTTTCGCTCAGTCTGCCTATTTGTTGGTCCATCTATTTAACCATTCACCTATATCAATCTGGTGGCAGTGTTCAAACTTGCGAACCTTGTCAATCAAAAACGAATATTACGCAAATATTTGTAGCACAATATCACTACGTACTATATAGGTAGTCTGTTTCTTTATTTACCAAATGCATAGGTACGTAATTCTAAAGACCGCAATGGCTATTACGCTGTGCTGACAATGCGACACTATGAGCGGAAAACGGGTGTTTCCGAAAAGAACGGATTCCGCCTAACATCCGCGAATCTTTCCGTATTGCACGAATCCCCCGCAATATGCACCCCACACATCACAAGGAAAGAAGGCAGGTACGAGCGAACGCTCTAGGACGAAAATCACAGCCAAGATCTGGACGCCAGATGTATAGACGCAGCCAAGTATCCTGGTAGATAGGCCTATGCTTTGAGCGTCATTGATACTCGGGGCGTAGAGCTCGCATCAGCCACATTCCGCACCCGAAGCTCAGAAACTGCAGAGGAGGCGGCAATTGCCCTATAGCTATCACAACGTGCTTGGATGCGGCTGTGGTATTCACAGACTCGCAAGCATCCGTGCGAAACTACAGCAAAGGTCGTGTGTCTACCCAAGCAATCCAGATATTCAAATTAAATCAGTTTTTATTTACATCCTGAAGATGTGGGTAAGCTTGGGCGAAAAGTGAAGCAATTCGCTTGAGCAAAGCCCAAGCCCCCTTATACAAGGCAACACAGTAGAGACACTCAAGGATGTGCTAATGCCATCAAAAAACAACTAGCGCGTTACATACATGACGAAAAAAAATACTAACACAAATACTATCACGAAATCATACCAGCGCGTCACATGAGAAAAAAAGAAAGAAGTAAAAATGTTTAATGTACCACTTTGAACCTTGTTTCTACAATATTTATGACTACAATGATACAGGGTATGTGTAGATTGTCATGTCGACATTGAATCGTACCGATAGTCGTACCAATAGTCAATCGTTAGAGATAATTTGACCCAATAATTATTCCAAAACTATAGGCAAACATCAAACAAACAAAATTAATGTAATATATCTCTCTTCATACAGTACAGCAAGTGTGTGTGTGTGTGTGGTGTGTGTGTGTGTGTGTGTGTGTGTGCGTGCGTGCGTGCGTGTGTGTGTGTGTGTGTGTGTGTGTGTGTGTGTGTGTGGTGTGTGTGTGTGTGTGTGTGTTTTACGAAATTGCTTACAGGAAGTAATTTTTAATATGACCTATATTATATTTCTCTACTTCTATTTCACTTCTGAGGAGTGTATTTAGCAAGTGAGGCAAAGCAGTACTGTAACATTTGTCATCCGTATTCAGTTCGGCCAGAGTCCTTCAATGCAAAGTATTGAAGGACTCTGGTTCGGCCAAAGGGGATGTTCCAGAAGTCTTGTTTGCAGAGAGAATAGAAAGGAGCATTTCCTCTTAAGTTAGCAATATTTAAAAGGTTATGCCGATTTTTATAAACATACTTTTTATGTCTGATAACATTTTTTCAATCATAAAATTGTTCTATGGATACAACGTTAAAACGATGAAACAATCCTTTGTATGCGCATGATATTCAAACCTTAGCTATGAATCGAAGAGCCCTTTTTTGTAACATAAATATTTTATGGTTATTTTTTGTGTGGAATTTCGCCACACTAAATAAAACAATAATTTATGTAAGATAAACAAAGCGTGTTGTAGAGCATGAGTTTTATCGATACAGGAAGAATGTGTCGAAATTTTGCAATAGCACCCATACTCTTAGCTACGTGAGATTGAACGTGGTCAAAATGATCGTGCCAGGACATATTTTTTGGAACAGCACACCTTAAATTTTTATTGAGTTCACAAATTTTATAGGCACCACTCTTAAAATAAGGAACTATCTATGGTGACTGAAAGCTGACGCGGGTGAAAAAGAACGGCCTTTGTCTCTGATCATTGATCAACAGCGAGTTTTCTTTACTCCACTTTTGTATGTATTCAAGGGCGTTATTTATTTCAGCTGTTAAACATTGCAATTTTTTCCAGTGAAAAATAGGCTGGTGTCATCAGCGTAAATTACATAAGTTGCTGTTTTGTTGATAGTGATTATGTCGTTTATGTAAAGAATGAACAATAAAGGACACAATATGCTTCCTTGCGGAATGCCAGTGACTACCTGCTGTAACTATGAAACTGCCGTTCCTAAGCTGACACATTGAAACCTATGCTTGAAGTAGGATTTTATCAAAAGCAGTGGCGTGCCACGAATACCATATAGTTGCAGTTTTTCTAACAAGGTTGCATGCTGAATCTGGTCAAACGCCTTTCAAAAAATCTATGTAAATGCCTACACATATCTGTTTTAATTCAAAAGCCTTAAGAATAATTTCCTTCTGGGTCAGTAGAGCAGATTCAGTTGATTTGCCGTAGAGAACGCCATACTGAGACTCCTTAATTAAATTGAAAGCGTGACTATATTTTGTTATTCGTTTATGAATAATCCTCTCAAGGCCCTTCGAAAATATTGGCAATACGGAAATGGGCCTATAATTCGACAACTCATTCCTATCACCCTTTTTGTGCAGGACACTAACTTTAGAGATCTGCGTCATTTTCGGAAAACAGCCCGTTGCTATTACAAGGTTGTATATGTGAGCAAGCAAAGGAGCAAAGATGTCAAGCACGAACTTTACCGGCTCGATCTGTATATGGTCAATATCCCTAGCTCTACTGATTTTGAAAGACGCATAAATGCTTCGCACCTCGTGTTCATCCGTTGGCTCTAAATAAATACTATGCTTATTTTCCTTAATATCATAGGTTGCAAAAGGAATGCACTGTCCGATACAAACTGCATCCAGAAAGAACCTATTGAATGCTTCAGCAAGTTCTTTTCCGCATATACGCTTACCGTTATAACGAGATCATCGACAGTCGATGGCGGTTGCGTACGGTTTGACAGTTTATTCAGTTTTTTTTTTCATACATCTGTTTGATTACAGTATTCTCTGTGGAACTGGTCATGCAGACATTTGTTCTTTTCACTTCTATAAAACGAGGTTAGCTTATTTCTATATTGCTTAAAGATATCAAAGTCAGTATCCAGTGTGCTCTTAAAAAACTTTTTTAACAATCTCGTTTTTTGTTTAATTCATTTTAAGCATTCAAAGTATATTCATGGTTTACGACCCTTACCCTGTTTTATAGTCTGCGTTATTAGAATAAAATGTTCATAATATATGCGTTTAAAATGGAAATAAATGCCTCGTAATCTGCATCTGCAGTTTCACTACGTCTCACTTCTTCCGAGTCTTCTTTTCGAAGCTTTGAAAGGAAAGCATGCACTGATGATGTTTCAATGGTGATTTTCTGAGTTGTAATTTTTGCTTTTGCATCCTGCAGCTTATGTTTTACTGATGTTCTTGCGAGCATATAAATAGGAACGTCGTCGCTGATACCGGAGCACGAGGCTCCTGATATCACGCTTTCTGTGCTTATATTGTGATAAACACATCAAGCAATGATTCTGTGCCAGGAGTAACGCGCGTCGCAGTGTTTCCTAAAAGCGTATAGCCATCTGATTCAACAGTGCTGAGAAGGGCCACTCGATTATGGGAAGGTTGCAATATGTCTATGTTAATGTCACCCCCAAGTATTAATTTATATCTGTTCTCATTTACATAGCCTAGCATCTTATCTAAATGACCGATGAAGCAAGCCGAGTTTCCGTCTGGTGGTATATATGCAACACGGAAAACTTGTTGGTGGGATAGTATACATAAACACTCAATATCGCTCGTAATGGTGCAGATTTCCTTAATAATTTCAGCTTTTCGTTTGTTTTTTACTAAGATAGCCACACCACCACCCTGACATGTAGCTATATTTATAAAAAAACTGCGATACCCGTTACGTTAGTATATGTTGCTGCTTGAGTCATACCACGTCTCGGTTAACATGATTATGTCAAGCTGAAAATCCATAGCATCTAAAGGACCGATAATTCGTCCTCTTTATGCCTTGCCGAGCGAATGTTTCAGTGAAAACATATGAGCATGATATCTGCATGATATTTTAATGAGTGATGGACGTCATGGGGTGATTGAGCCATCTTGAAGATAAGATAAACACATAGAAATGGGCGGTGTTGATCACACTATCTTTTCAACATCATGCGCAGTGCGAATGCGCTCTACCGGAGCGGATTCTTCCTTTCTGACGAGAATCTTTCCGTTGCTCGTCCACACATATTGAAGCGCTGAAGCATTCCGATGCCGTTCACCTGTGTGACATGGGTTCTTCGGCACGAGGGGCCGGAGGGGAAACGAGGCGGCTCATTCCGCGGCCCGCGATCACGCCTACCGGGCCACCCCTTCCCGCTTTCTAGACGTCAGTACTGTGTCCGCAGAGGCTGAGTCTGTACCTAACACTTCCTCTGCAAAACTGCAACACCATAGGCTGGCGTGCAGAGGGTATCCACCACCACACTCGAAGCTCAACAAAGAGGACAGCACCTTACTGAGAAGACTGCAGAGCAACACATACACACACGGCATACTAATGCACCGATTGTACCCAACTTTACATGAATATGTTAGCCCGATTTGCGCTGTACCTGACACGTTGGCCCATTTGATCCTCGAGTGTCCATGCAATACAAATACAGATCTATCGCCTCCGCCGAACACCTGCGACGCTGGTTAACAAAACGAACACCTCGAAACGTGGGAGGCCCAAGATCGCCTTGGAGGACCTGTACCAACAAAGACGTTTCGTCGCCAGTGCCAAGGAGTCAGCGAAGGCCAGAGGGTTCCTGGAATGAGGAGACCTCCCACCTAAGGCGAACGCGGAACCTACACCGCTTCGAAAATAAGCGTTTATTACTCCTCCTCCTCTTACGCTTCACTAAAACAGCATTGTGCTATCACCTACATGTGGCTCTGCGTTCGTTTCTCTACGTTACTGCCAGATGCCGCTTTATCTCATTCAGTTCGACCTGACAAAATACTCGTCTTTCAACTACCTTTGCAGCAAAACACGCAGCTATGGGAGCATATTTGTTTTTTGTTTTCTAATTGAGTGACCGTGCCATAGCAACTAACGAATGAACCTCATGTGTACAAGCCTCTGTACGGGCTCTAAATTTTCTGTTACAGAGGGTTTATAAATGCGTGAGTATTTGTACGCGTGCACATTTAGAAAATCATCCGTTAGTTGGTCTTTCGATGCCGAAAGACGATTACCGCTACCAAGGGATGAACGTATAAAACAAACTAAATGTTCTTGGCGTAGCTAGGTTTCAACTCTGCCTTTGAACTTGCTTAAAAGTCCTCAATAAGTTCTCTATCTTGACGACCTAAATTGTGTCCTACACTCCAGCATGCTGGAGTGTAGTGACATCAACGAAACTCCTTGAGTTACAAATGCAATTAGGAATAATTAGTTATATGTCATTAACAAAAACATAGTAGGGGTTACTACAGTATACTGGGAATAAAAAATGCAGTAGGTTTCTTTCGTGTAACGCCGTTCCTCTTTTTGTTTTTTTACATAGCGCTGCGTGATAATTGGGGCTTCCTGATCTAAATAAACAACGCAATCGGAAATACGCCGCGCTTTAAATACTTATGGCAGTGAAGAAGAATACGCTTGATCATAGCGGTAGTTCTGTGGTTGCCTGGTTGATTTCTGCCTCCGCCAGACAACACCACAATAATCAGGTCGCTCATATTTGCGCAATCTTGGGCGAATGCCGAGAAGCCTGGGGACAATCCGAAGTTCTTTTATCAGTATAACATTTGTGGCCGATACGACTGCGTCATATAATTTCCACCGACCGATACCAGGTGCGCAACACGCCTGGGTACCCGGTGGAGCGTTGGCACCAGTGCCAGGACCGTTGTAGCTCGGCCGAGGGCGCTGTGTTCGGTGGACTGGAAGGCGGCTCTCCTACCCTGGTAGGAAGGGCCTTCTTCGACGGCCGCCTCTCGCCCTGCAAGGTTGTCGCCGTGGGCTGCGTGCTGCCTGGTGGACAGGTATGTGAACACTGAAGGGGTTCGTTTGTTGTTTCGACTTTAAAAGAAAAGAGAAAGTAAGATACAACATATTTCTTCAAGTACCCATGGCGTAACGTGGCATGCACTGAGTCAAATAATACGCATTGGAGTGAATTGGATAAACTTTTATTATTATTGAATTACACTATGTACCTAACAGGCGGATTGCCACGTTGTAATTATCTGTTGGTAAATAGCGGCTTTATAACCAGTATTACTAATATTGATGGCACTGTGCGAGTAATTACTTAGCGAGTAATGGCTTGCTCGAAGTGTACGCTTTGTGTGTGTGTGTGTGTGTGTGTGTGTGTGTGTGTGTGCGCGTGCGGTGTGTGCGTGTGTGTGTGTGTGCGTGCGTGTGTGTGCGTGTGTGTGTGCGTGTGTGGTTGGTGTGTGTGTGTGTGTGTGCGTGTGTGTGGCGTGTGTGTGTGTGTGCGTGCGCGTGTGTGTGCGTGTGTGTGTGTGTGTGTGAGAGAGAAGGAGAGAGAGAGACATGAACTGATGCTCGAGTAGATAGAGAGCATCAGTTCATGTTTTTTTTTTAATTTTCCGTCATCGTTTGATGTTCTGTTCAACTTAACATCACTAGAGATATTTTCCTTCAACAAATTTACCGTGGAAGCTGCATTCTTTTTCAAGCTCATCCCAGGAGCTGCTCCCGAAATGAACACGCGGACTCAATGCGTATGATAAAAATCACCGTCAGATATACTCGCTGCGCTGTAACTGTCT
Organism: Rhipicephalus annulatus; assembly: GCA_013436015.1. Taxonomy (NCBI): domain Eukaryota; kingdom Metazoa; phylum Arthropoda; class Arachnida; order Ixodida; family Ixodidae; genus Rhipicephalus; species Rhipicephalus annulatus. The sequence goes on along the minus strand of WOVY01000283.1, from coordinate 255,867 downwards.
AGGTACACCTGGCGTCACCTCAACACCCAGTGGTCGGATAATGATATTTCTGGGAGCTTTACGTTCCGAAACCACGATATGATTATGAGGGACGCTGTATAGCGGAAGGCTGTGGGAATTGTTGAGAGAGAGAGAGGGAGATAAACTTTATTGATTTCCGGCAGATTGCTGGGCTGGGCTCCAGCCTAGGGGCTAACGGAGAGACCGTGTCTCCCGGCAGCTTCCTTGGCTTGCTGGAGCATCCAGAGTTAGTCTGATGATTTTTACGTGCGCTCACATCGTGCAGTATACGCGTGCCTTTAGTATTTTGCCTGACACCTCTATCGAAATGCGACCGCCACGACTGTGTTCTAGCCCGCGATGTTTCGATCCGCAACCGAGCACCGAACCGCGGCGGATAGCCAGCGGCAAGGAGGAAGAGAAAATAAATGAGGGAGCATTACGTCACACCAGTGAAGCCCGCCGTGTCGGCCCAACACGTGATCAAAACGTCAGAGCGCGTGGTAGGTTTTAGTACTCTCGGTGGTGTTCCGTTTTTGAACCTCCTGCGTGTGTCTGCCGATCGGCGCTGAACAAACGCGTTTCGATTAAAAGCTACCGGGCGCCATACTTCGAAGTCTCGGCAAGTCTCGTTGCTGGCGTGATCTTGCTCATAATGTCAGGTGTTAGGCTGACTATGTTGCCTTCCTTCAATACGGCATGCATGGCTTGCCAAGATTGGTTCTGTGATGTCTTGCTCCTTCCCTTTTTCCCCCTCGGTGGCCAGTGGTCAGAGACGGGGTGGGGCTTAGGGAGGGAAAGTTCCTGCGCCAATGTTGTCGCGCCGTCCTTCAAACTGACCCTTTGCCTCATCGTTCTGCAACAGAAAGCAATGACCAATGAACGGCGATATGGGATTGGCGAGCTTGCTGTATCGGCGTTGGGCTGAAAGCCATAGTGCCCACATTTGTAACATTTATTTTTTTTTGCTCTACCTTGAATATTCGAGCGAAAAGGTAATACATTCGGGTTCAAATACCGCAAGAAAGCACTACCTCAAGACGACTCTGACATTCGTAGGACACGCACGACAGGAGGAACTGAAGCCGATCAGTAGCTGTGAGACTATAAGAACCTGGTACTGTCTGCAAGACTATCTTGCGCTGGTTCCCTTTTGTTATTATTATTATTATTAGTATATTATTATTATTATTATTATTATTATTATTATTATTATATTATTATTATTATTATTATTATTATATATTATTATTATTATTACTATTATTATTATTATTATTATTATTATTATTATTATTATTATTATTATTATTATAGTTGTTGTTGTTGTTCACGCGTTTTCCAATTGAAGGGTAATTACCCTCCACTGGAGTTTTCCGCTATTCATTTTTTTTAATGGCGACCAACGCTGACGCTTTTCAAGAGTAACACAGATGAAATATTCCACAAACGATTACTGTACACATTTCCAAAAAGTTATTTCACGATATATGTACATGGGAGTATTTGAAACGTTGCTTGTAGTTGGAAGCTGTAGAACCTGCGTCTGTATCGGACGGGTGCACACCCAAGGCTTTTTTTTTTTTTTAATTTAGCGCTTCGGTTAATTTTCGACAGACTCAATTGCTATTGGGGAGCAAACTTTGTATTCTTTAAATGCGTTCTATGCGTTTTTTTTATGTTGGTGCGCCTAGCTTGCACCCGTCTTAGAACTAACGGTATGTCAGGGCCCACAGAAAGCATGGCCTTCGAGATGGGTGTGGTAGGCGCATTAGCAGTGCTTTTATCTCGGAGGTCATTTACCACCTGGTAGCACACTCAATTACATCTCGATGTAATGTCAACAGGGCTTGATGAACTGATGTACCTGAGTATTGCTTAATGTCTTTTTTCACTGCTGTGGGTGCCGCATGATAAAACGCAGGACTGTTCAATAATACCCGCTTCATTTTTATGCTCGCATGAGAGCACAGAGGTCGCGTGATGATTTGGGAATTTATGAATAAACATATTCGGTGCTTCTTGTGCTATAGACTACGAATATGACTACGACAAATTTTCTGTGATTCAATCAAAGAGCAAAACGGAAGTATATCTAGGATTTGTACACGATCGGCAATGCTTTTCGTGCAACGTTTGGTCTTCAGGGGTTAGCGCCAAAACTACAATAATATTTTGAATGTGTGTAAGCAGAAGTATTTGTACAATGAAAAAAAAAAAAAAAACTTGTGCGCGAAAAAAAAGTACACCGCCTTGCCCCGGGTGAGGATCGAACTCACGACCTTCAGATTATGAGACTGACGCGCTGCCTACTGCGCTACCGAGGCGGATGGCGGATATAGCAGTAAAGGCATACAAGTATCTGTAAAACACCAGCATACGCCCGTTTGTTGCATTTTGGTTTTAGTAAAGCCTTTTTTCGTCAGCATTTCAGGCTTTTTCGGGCTACTACAGGACAACTACGAGTGCCGCTCAGTGCTGTGAACAGTGTGGAATATCACAGGCACCAAGGCAAAGCACATGCGAAGGCTGTTGCCGCATTTTCGCGGTGCTAAGCCGCGCTCTGTCGTTCGCTTCCCTAGCCGCTTTAAACTCCTAAGCTGGCCGCAAGGTGTTGTTTTCTTTAGACTACGGAAGTAAATGCCGTATCAGCCAACAGTGCGTAATTTTGTGACGCGGAGAACCAGTGGGTCGACGTAGTAGCTTAGCACATACATGCTATGGGTGGTACCGAAAGTATTCGTTGTTGCCTCTCATTTGGACAAGTGTACGCTTGCACAAGTATGCACAACTGGGACGGTGCCAAGCTAGGCAATTACAAAAGCGTCTCTACGACTACACACTCTGCTCGCCATAATTGGACGGAATGCTTTATGTTGTTTCATGCGACACAGTTTAGAACCAGCCTCGTGGAACAAACAACAGGAGTTCGCAACGGCCGAGGGCAGGCACTGAATAAGCCGATTGCAACAGTTGTTGATTTTGGCGAAATAAAATGTTCCGGAGCGCCAACGGACTCACGAAGCACGGTCATACACGAACGTCTGAAGTGCTCTTTTGCGGAGCTCGCAACTGCGCCCGTGGAGTTCTGTTCATTTAGTATGTTTTGTCCTCTTTTCCTGTTTTTATTTCTTTCTAGCGGCGCAGTTTATTTTATTTATGGCGAAGCGTTTCTTAGCGAACTTCAGCGACATTGAGCGTTTCTATCTATCTATCTATCTATCTATCTATCTAGCCGCTTACGACTTTTAGCTCTCGTGGCCGTTTCGATAATGGTATCGATCCCAACCTAATATGACATAATATGACTGTATGAAGAACATATTTGACTAGTTGTAACATGAAAATCACGATATGTGTGTCATGAATGTCATGATTTGCATTACATGGCCCTGCAGCTCTTGCGGTGGTTTTGTTCACATGGCATGTTGCAAAACTGGTATGGTATGGCGTGATTGCATGGTGAACACAAGTGACAGACCCTAACATCAAAATCATGACATACGTGTCATGTGACATGACTGCATGCCACGCTCATGATGAGCTCGCGGTCGTTTCGCTAGCGTCACATATACCAAATTTGGTATTACGGTACGTGAATGGATGACGAGGGTATCTGACTGGTGCAAACATGATAATCATGAGATTCGTGTCATTTGACAACATGACTACATGCCACGCTCATGATGCACTGGCGGCCGCTTTGCAAGCTTCGCGTATACCAAATTTGGTATTACGGGACGTGAATGGATGATGAACGGATGATACTGGTGCAAACATGATAATCATGAGATGCGTGTCATGTAACAACATGACTACATGCTACGCTCATGATGCGCTCGATGCCATTTCCCTAGTTGCACATGTACCGAACTCGGTATTACACGACGCGAACGGACATAGGTAAATGACACATCCAAACATGATAATCACGACATGCGTGTAATGTAACAACATGATTGTAAACATGCCGCACTGATGATGCACTCGCGGCCGTTTCGCTAGCTTCACATACGCCAAATTCGGTATTACGTGACACCGATGGATGACGAAGGTATGTGACTGGTGCAAAGGTGATAATGAGATGTGTGTCATGTGAGAACATGACTACATGCCACAGTCAAGGCGCCACTACATTTCGAAGTGACGCGGTGCGCGTGCTCGCCGGCGTTCATTTCGTCGCGTCGCGCCGGCGTTGCCACGCCAGTCGCCGGTCCTGCCATATACTTGCAGGCGCGCGCTTTGTTGCTTTGATGGATGCGCGTTGCAGCGCGCCCGGAATCCCTCAGTCACGAAAAGAGGGAGTCGCAGTGTTGTCTCGGTAACACGTCGGCGTGAAATGCAGCATGTCGAATTTCGCGCCGACGGATGCTGGTCGCGCCTGGCGTCAAACTATGGAGTGCTCGATTTTTGCTAACGTAGCGTCGCTGTGCCCAGCGTGCGCGCGCGTCAACGCTACATTGGAGTATATTGGGCCCTTCATGATGCGCTCGCGGCCGTTTCACTAACTCTACATATACCAAATTTGGTGTTACGTGACGTTAATGAATGACGAAATATATGACTGGTGCAAACATGATAATCCTGACACGCGTGTCATGTAAGAACATGACAGCATACCACGCTCATAGCGTGCGCGCGGCCACTTCGCTAGCTTCACATATACTAAATTTGGTATCACGTGACGCGAATAGATGACGAAGGTAAACTACACATCCAAACATGATATTCATGACACGGAAGTCATGTACGGCATCATTTACCTCCACCTCGTAACGTTGTGTGGATTTTAAAGCGACATAACATTTCTCATACGTGCTTCGCATGCCATCGATTCTCACTGTCTGCCAATTTTTTCCCTCCTTGATTTAGACCTTGTGTTTACACAGAAAGTGTAAAATGGCGTAGTCAAAAGATTTACTTGGTACTGTACTCTAGAGACCAGAGACTCTTACGTCGAATAAATGGAACGCACTTAGCGCAGTGTATGTTCAGTAAAAGTGGGTGGGAGAGCTGAAAGCAATCCCGTGGGCATCGCACTTGATGAACCCACATGAGCCCGTATCGACCACCCTGCAAGGGTGACGACTGTGCATAGAAAATATGTTTAACGACTTCGAGTACTTCGTACTCAACTATGGGAGAGCACTGAGCCATCCCGCCAAAACCAAAAAGGTTACGCCCAGCTGTAGACTCTAGCGTTTGGTGGCTTGGTAATGCGGTGCCTCGGCGGATTTTGATGATGTTTCATTGGTGTCATTGGTAGCGAGAATCACTGCGCCGGTGAGCGTAATGCGGCCTTCAATGGTTCGCTGGCCACGTGCGCATTGGTGTGCACCGTTTCACAACAATTATTCGTCTCTAGATGGTTGACCGATTGGTGATCGGTTGTTTCTGGTATGGTCATTTGATTTTCTAATCGAAGTAATTTGTCATTTCACCTGTCCACGCTTTATTGCTGTCTGGATCCCTTGAGAGGAACGTACTCACCTACGGATCAGAAACAAGGCTTGCGTAAAAGGTTTTTTTTTTTTTACATTCACAGCATATCAACTGAGTGAATGATGATGAGAGGGGCGAGGCGTCCATCCATCCATTCGTCTGTGACGGACAGACAGATGGATGGATGGACGCCTCGCCCCTCTCATCATCATTCACTCCATGGATATGCTGTGAATTTCCATCTGAAACTCCCCAGCGCCATCTGATGTTATCATTTCCAAGGACATACACGCGCAATACGCCATCTAGTGAACAATTATTAAAGGTAAATAATTGTGGCTACTACTACAGCGTAGTACTATTACGAGGGAATGACCAACACCCTAAGGAGCTTCGCCCCTAAATTTAGGGAGTTTTAGAATAGAGGCCCCATAAGTTTGGGGCCCAAGCTCTTTGCATACGAACGCTTTGGGTCAAGCAGCAGGAGCTAAGAGTTTTGGAATATGATCTGCTATGCTTTAAACGCTCCCGCTGATCTATAGGTCACCCTAGTATTGGCCTATAGCCGTCACTTCAGTGGGTGCCATCACGTTTGTCTGACGCAAAGCTTTTTGGGAGAGTATGAGGCTCCCGCTAAGTTCGAGAAATGGCGTCTCCAACGGAACACTCGAACCCTGTTTATATCTCGCGCATGCACAGTGGCCCTGATGCTATTTATAGGACACTGTGCATGCGCGAGATCCAAACAGGGTATGAGTTTTGCGTTGGGGACGCTATTTTCGAAAAGTCCTTGTTCAGGACGACGCATGCAGCGGACTTTGGAAATAAAAATGATTGGTTCAACCTTACGGGACAGCAAGTGAGCAAAGCGGGTCATTGAACAAACAGGAGTTAAGAATAACATAGGTGAACTTCAACTCTAAGAAAAGATCGAGTGAAAAAATTGCAGCATATCCACAGAGTGAGCGATGAGTGCGCCAAGCCTCCGTCCGTCCGTGAGCATGTCCATCCGTCCACCGTGCTTTCCTCCGTACATCCGTGCTTCCGTTCGTCCATCTGTCGGTTTGTCTATCTGTTTGTCTGTGTGCCTGTCTGTCTGATACTGCCATTAATGCCTGACGCAGGACAAGGTTAGACTAAGAGGATCTTCGCCCCTACGAATTAGCTGTGGCCTAAGCTAGCTCGGCTATGCCATGATATACAGAGCGTGAACTGCGTACGGATGGACAGACTAGTGAGTGAGCTCACGCGAGTCAAGTGCCAGCCCACAGGTGACATCATTTCGGAAGCTTCCAGGCCTTCTCTGGCACGCCAGCTGTGTGCCGTCACTGCTTCTCAGGAATACGCAGCACGGCTCTCTACAAGTCACGCGAAACAGCTCAACCTCGGCCAGAGTACCTTACGCTACAAAAGGGTGTCATTTTGTAATCACAACGATAATCATCATTCCTCTTGCGTTCCTTCCTTGCATCATCGCCGCACGCTATAGGTGAGTGGCCCGAGACGAAGCGCAAGTACGCTAAGTAAAGATTATTGTTGTGGGTCAAAAAGACACCCTTTTAAATGCAAAGCATTTCTTAGTGAACTTCGGCGACTTTGAGCGTTTCTATCCATCTATAGCCGCTTACGTTTGGGTGCTCTCGTGGTCACCCTCTTAACTTGGCGGGGACCAAAATTAGCATGGGAGGGTAAGATGGTTTGACGAATATGACACGCTCGTCAAGACGCGAATGATGTCACAATCCCGTCGCGTACGTCATCAAACACTTCCCGCCAGACAGTGGCACATACCCACGAGCGGGTATGCGCCCCAGGTGATAGACACGTCATATCTACCCAGGAACGATGAGAACACGCATGGGCAATTTCAACGCGTGAAGAAATATGAGCCATCGGTGCCATCGACCAGACGAATGGAAAGAATATATATCAGGTTCCCAGCTGAAATCGAACCCAAGCATTCTGCGTGGCAATGAGGCATATTACCACAGAGCTACGCTAGGTCTCAGAATTACTTTTCAAATAAATGGTAATCTTCGTGAAACGTCAACAGTGGGTGTAGCACGGCCTACCCAATTTTCTAAACATTACGTATGTACTCCTTTGATACGGCCGTCACGTTGGGTTACCGTCAATTGTGGTTAGTTGCTATGCGCTAAAGTTGATTTATGTAGCAGTGTCCTGAGCCAGCATTGTCGCGAGCATCAGCTCTTGATATCAGCTTCTGGTGTTGCTAATGCACCTGTTCTAGTTGGTATCGTTACGCAAGGGCGAACAACTGAATATATAAACATCTGCAACTCTTCAACATATGTCTGTGCGTGCACCATTTGTATATATATTTAGCGTCATTTCATGACGTGTCGCTCAATGAAAAAATTGCAACACGATCACCTTCCCTCCGCATGCTTCGCATTACATCGATTCCCAGGTACGTGGGATCTGCCAATTTTTTTTTTACTCATCGTCATGATCATCAGCCTAACTACGCCAACCCAAAGCTCTCCCATAGTAGAGTACCAAGTACTCTAAATCGTTACCCACTTTTTCTAACCACTACGCCAACTGCAGAGCAGAGGCCTCTCCCATGATGCGCCAATCAACCCAGTCTTGCGCTTTCCGTTGCCACGTTATACCTGCGAACTGTAAATTTTAAATGCGAAGCATTTCTTAGAGAAATTTGGCGGCTTTGAGCATACATCTATCTATCTAGCCGCCTACGACTTTTAGCTCTCCTAACCGTTTCGATAATAGTATCGATACCAAACTTCGTATTGATACGAATATGATGAACTTATTTGACTAGCCATACCGTGAAAATCATGACATGGATGTCATGAATGTCATTATTTACAATTCATGGTTCTGCAGCTCTTGCGGTGGTTTCGTTCACATGGCATGTTGCAAAACTGGTATAGTATGGCATGATTGCATGGCGAACACAAGCGCCAGACCGTAACGTGAAAATCATGACATGCGTGTCATGTAACAACATGACTACATGCCACGCTCATGATGGCCTCGCGGCCGTTTCGCTAGCGTCATATATACCAAATTTGGTATTACAGTGCGTGAATGAATGACGAAGGTATGGAACTGGTGCGAACATGAAAAACACGAGATGCATGTCTTGTAACAACATGACTACATGCTACGCACATGATGCGCTCGCGGTCATTTCGCTACCTTCACATGTACTAAACTCTGTATTACGCGACGCGAACGGACGACATATAGGTAAATGACACATCCAAACATGATATCACGACATGCGAGTCATGTAACAACATGGTTACATGCCACGCTTATCATACCCTCGCGGCCGTTTCGCTAGCTTCACGTATGCGAAAATTGGTATTATTTATTTATTTATTTATTTATTTACAGAGTACCTACATCGCCATTTTCGCGGCGGTGGAAAGACAAAGGCAGTGTCCAGGCCGGGTTACTATCCTCGCGATCACCTGCGCTTCATATCAGCTTACCACTTCTGGTGTTACTAATCTCCGTGTTGCTGTTGGTATCGTTACGCAGCTATAAACAACGGGTGATAGAAAACATAGGCGGCTGTTTAACGTACGTCCGTGTGCGGATCCGTACATATATCTTTAGGGCCACTTCGCTATGTTTTACTCAACAGAAAGATTACAGCACAGTCATCTTCCATCCGCATACTTCGCATAATATCGAGTCTGAAGGTACGTCGGATCGCCCCTCTGCGGTGGTGGTCGGCTGCTGACCCGCAGGTCGCGGGATCGAATCTCGGCTGCGGCGGCTGCATTTTCGATGGAGGCGGAAATGTTGTAGGCACGTGTGCTCAGATTTGGGTGCACGTTAAGGAATCCCAAGTGGCCGAACTTTCCGGAGCCCTCCACTACAGCGTCTCTCATAATCATATGGTGGTTTTGGGACGTTAAACCCCACATATCAATCAAGATACGTGGGATCTGCCAAATTCTCCCCTTTTTTTTCTTGATAAAGTATGATAAAAATTTCTTATTAGTGCTTCTTTAATTAATTACCTGGGACCATGTTTGGCTTACATTCAAATCATTTGGCACACAAACGTATAGGTGGCTCTCATCTTCGAGTTCCTTGTGGAGTCGCGAGGCGTAGTGTTCGAGTGGGTGGACTTCAGAGGCGACGGTGGCGCCAAGGGCAACGCCAGTGACGAGCTGCCCGGGTCGCCGTCGTCCCACGACCTCGCCGAGGTGACCGTCGGAGGGACCCTGGTGGGTCGCAGCCGACCGCTGCCTCCGGACGGCAGGCTGCTACTGGGAGCCGTGGTACGGGTCAACGCGTCGCGCCTCTACGCTTGCGACGTTAGGGAACCCCTGCCGACGCCCTTGGACACCTTCCAGGTGCTCGTCAAGAGACCGGAGGGCACGGAACTGCGGTTGCATTGAGAGGACGACGTCGCGAACATGCGGTAACTGTGACGCTTAGCTGAGTGCTCCGCGTGACACCACGGGGATTCGTCGTCTTCCTGTGCGCTTCCACCAGAACATGACTGATATGACTGACAGTATATGACGGGTAGTGTATGACTGATAGTGTGTTGACTTCTTCTCACCTCGGAAAACGCGGCAGTCGTTTCCTTTCGTTTTCTGCAAGTTACAGCCGCTTATGTCCCTAAAGTTTTGTGAATGATTCGCGTATATATGCACAAACAAAAAAGAAAGGAAGCCAATGCAGGTTGAACGTTACTGGTTAGGGAAACAGAATGGTGTAGACGCAAGCGTATAAGGGAGTCGAACGCGCGCCAAGAAATGTTTCAAACGAGCTCCATTCGCTCGTTTGTTTGTGAAACAGTTTTTTTACGAACAGTGAACCGTATTCTGAGAATTATGATTGTGTAGTATTTCGGTAACGTATAAATAAAGCAAAGTATTCGGCTTGTTCTCTGCGGGGTACTTGTTAACGAAGGCGCAGCTGTTGCATCTGCGTGGTGACATTTGGTTGTTTTGTCGCCGCTGAGTTGAGAACTGTTTCCGCGCATTGTGTGCACGCACCTCGTGCGTTGAAAGTGAAGCAGCTGTATATGTCTGTGTGCAGAGTAGAGAAGTATATTGTTGCGCGACGGTAGGTCTAGACTGTCATGGGTTTCACACTCGAAACACAATAAAACGCATCATGTGAGACGACGCTGTGCATGTTCTTGTGCAGTTTAGCAAGATCAGCTTCAAGACAAGTCACAATTGAGTTCCGCCTATTATTGATATTTCAAATGAGAGAATTAGATTCACTACATTTGAGAGTGCACTGACGGACGTATGTGTAGTTATATTTTGTGCATGGTCGGCGACCAGTCTCTTTGTTGATTTAGCTGTTGTAAAGAATTCAACGTCGAAAATAGGATCAGGCTATGATAGACGCCGTCCCTTTAGTTTTCTAAAGCGCAGTATGATATATTAGTTATTCATGGCTGGGTGAATGAAATGTAATTTATTGCTTCATATCTCGCATATCTGACAACAAGACCACGCTGTTATAGAGTTCTCTAAATGTATAGCTTAAATGTTGGTTTTCGTTTTGCTGCCATAAGGTTTTTTTTCTATCTTTTATTTCCTCTGTATCTGCGACTGTGCCACTGATCAGGCTGCTGTTGTTTGTGCTCTTGATAGCTAGCACATAACGCCATGAACGCAGGTTCTTCAAGTACTGCAGATGCTCCAACATGGTGGCTTAGAAGACACCACGGCAGCATAATCACGGGGTTTATTAACTCGATTCAGCGTGATAACGGTGCCACTGTACCGTTTTTTTTTAATAACTAAAGAACCAGCTTGCAGCGTAACGATAACCCTAATGTGACATCACGAATTTCAGATACTTTGGTGCTCCAAAATGGCTGATGTTCGATGTTACTAATCCAACATTTCAGCGACGCAGGTGCAAGCCAACTCTATGCTCATTTCGCTGAGACTAATTGCTTGAAACATGCATATTTCGTGAAAGTCTCAAGCATACAATAGTCTGAACGCGTTGATGTTTTTGCAATTTAGTAGTGAGTATTTGAAAGCAGCTGTAGGTCCGAAAATTGTGTTCGCTGCCAGGATACGTGAAAACAACACAGCATTCGGAAATTCCATACATGCACTCCGCACTTAACTTCCACTGATCGTACATTTAAAAAAGCATTCAAGTGTTGCGACCCGCGTACATTTTTTGTGCACCGTCAAACCTTTCTCACTCTCGACAATTGTTCTTTCCTTCTTTTTTCTTGCAGTCGGAACTAAAACGTCTAGTTCAAGTGTCACCACTATAAGGGCTACGTATTGTCGATGAAAATCGCGCTGTTTTTTCGAAATCTCAGATGATATGCATCCACGAGCAAGCTTTCGCGAAAGTCCGCTTATGCAAATTGATTTAGATTAGAAAAGCACATTAGATTACAGCAGCGCCCCAGTGCTGCATGTACTGTGCGAACGGGCAAAGCAAGCGGGCACCCAGCCAGCATAGGTCAAGGCAACGTCTACGGTCGGGAAGTCCGTATACGTAATATAACCTCCGTCCCTTCCCTCAAACACGTACAGCAAGCCCGAGCGGACGTGCCTTCGAAGCTGATCAAGACACCGGGAGCCGACGTCGATCTCCCGAAGACGTGCTTCGGCGCATCCGGCGCATAGGTCCAACAAGGACGAAGCTTCGCGCAGTTGCGGAGGAAGAGAGCTCGTCGTCGTTGGAGTGAGACACGCGCGCGAGCACTGTGGTATCTACTACCCCTCCCAGCAGGCGGGCGCGTATAGCCAACGACATCACCAAGAAGTGACACGTGTATATGGGTCACGGAAAGTGGCATCAGCGCGGCAATTTAGCGCGGACCGCGGCGCGATCTGTGGTGGCGCAGAAGCTCCCCGCGCGTCGCCCTGCTATAGTGTGACGCGCCACAAACGCGAGAGGAGGCCCTCGACGAGCGACACCTCTCCTTTTCCATATTGGCCTTGCGTTGCGTTGTCCTCCTCTGCAGCGCGACAACCGCGAGTGCGAGCCCCCGACCGTCCCACGCTTCCTGTGAGCCGCGCGCGCCTTCGGTGACGGACGGACGCGACGAGCACGGAACGAAACCGCGCGCGTGTTATACCGGCCGTGGCGTTGATCGTGGGACATACAAGAACAACGCCAACCATGGAACGGATCAGGAGGACGACGACTCCAGCGATACCTGGAGGACCACGGAGGTTGGTCGTCAAACTGTCGACGTCTCGTGTCGACTTCTTCGCGCCGGTCTCACTGTTCCTGCTGCTCTGCATCGCGGCACCCCGTGGAGTCGCGTCAGCGTACGGTGCGGCACGTGTGGCCGGAGAAGACGTGTCCCTCATCGAGTGGTCGCACGGCACCAACAGTCGGTGGAAGCTGGAACAGGCGCTCAGCGGCCGCACGGCTCCGTACGTGGAGGCGGACGTGAGCCAGGCCGACGGCATGGCCGTGATGGCGCACCCGCCCGTGCGCTCGTGGGACCTGAGCCTGCGCGAGTTCCTGCGCATCGTGTGTGGCACGCCGCGCAACGTGACGCTCAAGCTGGACTTCAAGGCGAGCGAAGTGCTGGAGAGCGCCTTCCTGGACTTGGAGAGCGCGCCCCTCGAGGTACGTGTGCGGGTCGCCGCAGCGTTTCTACAATTGCGAAGGTTTCATTGCAGTATTGTAGACCATGCGGCCATCGCACTTACACGCAGGACAAAGCTCGTGTAACTAGTCGGCTTGTATGTAGCGCTCAGACTTAGGTATGCCCTTATATCTGTGCTGCTTACTGGTCCTTTGTGAAGCAGAGCGATGACGCTTTACCTGAATACCTCCGTGCAACGAATATGCATCAACAACGACTTAAATCATTCAGTACTATCTCTGTGTCTGAAAAAGCAGTAGTTCAGGTAACTGTGGAATCCTCAAGTCATGAAAAGTTGCTGGGTACGAGGTGTTGCCGGAATCAACGTTGTCGACTTGCGGACCTGTCTTCAAGGTTGCAGCCTTGAAGAAAGGTCTGCTATTGGACACGTCAGCTCCGGCAACACATCGTGTTCAATAATGTTTCGTCTGTCTATGAGCATAGTTAAATGAAGAAATATCAAACAACGCGAACATAGTACGAATCACACTGAGCCTTAATGCTTCACGACTGAATGCTTCATTTGCAAATGTGGTGCGTACAGCCAAGAAAAAGATGAGGAAGGAAGAAAAATAGGAGGAAAATAACGGCAGGTAGGTTAACCAGCCTGTAGGCAGCCGGTTTTCTACCCTGCGCAAGGAAGGGGGATGGGGGAAGTGAAAGATAGAGAGCAGAGAGAAGTACCAGTATACTCGCCGGGTCAATTGATACTTTTGGCGACGAGTATATAGCTGACGGGGACTGTTCTCAAAGCCTTTAAGTGAAGTCGCATGTTTACGCAGGTGGTTGTAGATGCATATTCCTCTTTGCACAAAGCGATAAGGATTATGGGATCAGGACGGACTCCGTACGCATTCCGCGTGCAGCACTTTGAATAAACCGATGGTGATGCATGCTTCTTAGAACATGGTTGTTTTCAGTTTTATGCTTAATCTACTAAGTTTGTTATAAGTGAGTAAAAAATGAAACTGACTGTAGAATAACCGGCAACATTAACACGCATGTGGGACACGATGTGCTTACTGTACACAGAGTATAACAGCAAAACTAGTTCTCGACGGCTGTGCGGTAACATTATTATATTTCTTTATTGCGCTAAGTAGACTAACGCAGCTACATTCAGGATCCAAAGTGAGAATAGAATCGGGTGAAATGTCATTTTGTCAATCGTATAAAAGCGTGATCCACGCCTTGCCGTTATCGTTTAGAGCAAGGCAGTCGTTATATATTTATGTAGGCAGTATTTACGATGATAAAATGCACGGTGATAAGTTATGGCTTGCATATGGTAAGACGACAAGGTTTAACGTTTTTCAGGTGCGTTTTCATGCTGCACGTATCAAAGGTATCATTCATGCATGGGCATAGTGATAAATTTCTTTTATTTCCTTGTGACGCAGAATTGCCCTCAAAACATTTCGTATGGTGTGCGTGGGTGCATTATATGTGTGATATAACGTTTTGGTTGAGGATGAATTGAAACGATACATTGTGGTATCGGGTCGTTATTATGATGGTTGCAGCTGGTCGTGACCCTATATAGTGGAGGCCGACAATTTCATGTGCATTCCACATAGCTTGGTGCCAGACCCACGTTCCTTAATGCCTTTGATTACCCTCAATCATCTAGCTGTACGAATACAGCAAGTGATGTCTACATATGTCCGAGTGGACTGAAATGGGGGAGGAAGTAACCTATTACAGTAACAATCGCTTCATTGCGCAGTGTAAGTGCATTTGTACAGATGATTGCTTCACAAAAGTGACGTGATCACTTATACTAAAACGTGATCGACCACGTGTTCGCTACTGTCCTTCCAATCTTACGACCAAGCAATTCCTAACCTAAACCTGGAAATGACGTGTGTGACGTTACTTCGCCTCAAGCAGATTGATATGTGGGGTTTAACGTCCCAAAACCACTACATGATTATGGGAGACGCCGTAGTGGAGGGCTCCGGAAATTTAGACCACCTGGGGTTCTTTAACGTGCACCCAAATCTGAGTACACGGGCCTACAACATTTCCGCCTCCATCGGAAATGCAGCCGCCGCAGCCGGGATTCGAACTCGCGCCCTGCGGGTCAGCAGCCGAGTACCTTAGCCACTAGACCACCGCGGCGGGGCTCGCCTCAAGCAGAACGGCCCACATTAAGGAAATTCGAGCAATTTAACTGGGCTGCGCATCGCATTGCGGGGGCTTCGCACAAAAAAAAAGGGGCAGAGACATCTTACCGATAACGAAACATGCGCATCGTTAAAGTAGGAATAAACCTTAGTCATGCACATCAGACGCTCGTAAAAGAAAATAGACAGAAGTGCCATTGCAGTTACCTATATCGCCTGATAACGGTTTCTCGTAAAAGATACGCATATTTGTAGCTCAGGGTTTGTACGCTTTGCGTAATAATATCGGGCGTTTCACGTACCAGAAGCACGATATGATTATCAAGCACGCCATAGTGGAGGCCTCAGGAAATTTAGACCTCCCGCTTTTCTTTAACGTCCACCGACATTGAACACAACACGGGCCTCTGGCACTACGCCTCCATCGAAATGTGACTGCCAAGGCTGAGATCGAACACGCCGCCTTTGACTCGGCAGCATGTGTACATACGTATAGTTTGTGCGCCATGTTCTTTTAGCACTTTCACCGTCGCGAAATGCCGGTGCATGCACGGAAAACTTGGAGAAAACTCGGGCGATATCAAACAGCAACAGAAAAGGGACACAAAAGGTTGCCGAAGGTGGTGCCATCAATATACAGGCCCCGCGATAAAATACGAATATATATATATATATATATATATATATATATATATATATATATATATATATATATATATATATATATATATAGCACAAGCACATCTGCTAAACATATGGGCTTCCTTCACAGCAATATACATTAGGTTACAGCGATTGTCTTTGCTAGGAACAATGCTGCAAGAAAGCGTAAGCCAGGCATTGTTTTCCTTTGCTACAGAATGACAAGTGTCTCTAGGACAATGTTATCTCGAAGTGTCTGAGCACACGCAAGAAGCGCCTCACCGATACCCAACTGAATATGTCCACAACTTGTAGCGAAGTAATCAAAGCGTTCGTGTTTCGTCATTCGATCCACAACACGTGACTTCCTTGTGCCATTTCGGTGAATAGGCAAAGTGACACGCCCCCATTTTGGGCAATTGGACGCACATTCATTTTTTTTATTTACTTTCTGCACCTATATGCGCACTTAAACAGGTGCTGCCGTTCGCCTTCTTTCTGTGTCTCCCTCCGTGTACGTGTGTTTGTGTGTTTAGATAGATAGATAGATAGATAGATAGATAGATAGATAGATAGATAGATAGATAGATAGATAGATAGATAGATAGATAGATAGATAGATAGATAGATAGATAGATAGATAGATAGATAGATAGATAGATAGATAGATAGATAGATAGATAGATAGATAGATAGATCTCCACACCACCATATGATTATGAGACACTGCGTAGTGGAGGGCTTCGGAAATTTAGACCACCTGGGGTTCTTAACGTGCATATAAATCTGAGCACATGCATTTTCGCCTCCATCGAAAATGCAGTCGCCACAGCCAGGATTTGATCCCGCGACCTGCGGGTCAGCAGCCGAGTACCTTATCCACTAGACCACCGCGGCGGGGCCGCGCGGACAAATAAAGAGATACAAAGCTAACTATCACGGCGTAGCTTAAAGCGATTTCTGTGTCCTAGCATACGGCCGTGCTTTCAATAATTCTCCCATACATTTATTTTCACAATTCGATACATTGCCTCTGATGGCAAGATATGAATGGGTGCAAGGGCGGTAAAGACTAGTGTGAAGAGGTCAAAGTGCTTACGACAATTCGCGGTGCACCTGTCGGCTGCTTCGATCGTCTTCGCCCAGGTGGACGCGTTTTCGGCCTTTGTCTCTGCGCGCTGCCCCGGCAGACATACTTTATATTTTTTGAAGTAAGAATAAAAAACATTGCTGTTTTCATTCGCAGAACTTGCGTGACCTGTGGCTGAATGCTGACATCGTCGAAGGACCAGGTGGCAGGCCCGATGTGGGTGCGCAGCACTTCTTGCAGCTGTGCACCAGCCGCTTCCCACAGGCCACACTGTCGCTCGGCTGGACCACGCGTCCCATGTCATCTTACAGTTGGGCCCACGTCGAAGCCATGGCTCGGCTCCTGGTCTGCGGACCATACCGGGTTCCGCGGGTCACCTTTCCCGTGCGAGCCTCCATGCTCGCCGCGTCGACGCCACAGCTACTGTGGCTGCTGGACCTGATGCCTGGCTCGACGCTCACCGTCTGGTCTTCACCGCGGGATCCGTGGAGCACGAAAGCTCTGATGAAGCTACGGGCCCTTCTTCCTTTGACGGCCGTGTACTACGACCTACCATCTGACCAGAAAGAAGACTTCGACCGCGCTAAAGCCCTCGTATCGTCACCTACTCCGCACAATCATCACGTCGACGACGGCCCACTGCCGGAATGGTCACTGGGCATCGGGTACTCCTGCCAAAACAGGGCGCTAGCAGGCAAGCGCGCGGTCGTGTTAGCTGGACCTGGAGCCAGACTCCTGATGCCGGACAAGTGGGACCTGGTTGAAGCCAAGGTTGATCTGAGCCGTGTAGGAAGTTTGGCTCTGGGCTGGGGACAGGACACGGACAAGGTGCAGATCAACGGTGGCTGCTTCTACATAGCGCTGACGAACGGCGCCAATGTGACGGCGCAGGTGTGGGCCTCCTCTTGTCTGCCGACTAGCTCTTCTTTCGACGAAGAAGACCACGACAAGAAAGGTTCCACCTTGCGCTCGGGAAAGCCCCTGGTGACCCGCCAGTGGCCGTCGTCGCCATCACCGCCGACACAGACATCAACGCCGACGCCCATGGTGTCCGCACCTTCAAATTCGCTCCTGTTCGAGTCTCCGGGTGCTGCCGTAGTGTACGATGTCCGCATCTCGTTCTCGTCGGCCGTGTCACGTGCGACACCGTTGACTGCGTTACTGCTCCTGTGTGTCGCTACCGCCTTGGCTGCCTTACTGCTGTGCTGATGCCGTGACGCCTTAACATGAATGTGGACAAATATCATGTGGAAATTCAGGTTTAATATTTTCTTTGTGGGCCTGGTAATTGAAAATATATGGGCTCTGTGAAGGTACGCTATTCTTCAGAAGTGGTGCGAGGGATCTATGCACTAAATTCATTAGTATATAATACACGTCTTGACGGCTGGCCGTCTTGTCACTTTGCGTTGCTGGCGACTGCTCCTGATACTGCCGTGGTAATTGTTGTTTGTCATACCTCGTAGAGAGCTGAAGACGCTTGTTTACAAAGTACACGATTAGCGTGCTTTCGGTAGCACTGGCGACATATTGTGATGAAAAGATCACGAGAAAGCAGTTAAACGTCAGAATGCAACAACAGAATAACTTGCCAACTGGTTACGGCAGCTTGTTATGCGAGTTGGTACGTCTGCATCTAGAGACATGGCCTGAAGCACATATCATAGACACTATAATGTCTATGATATAGAAGAAGAAACGAGAAAACTCAAGCGCTGCATGTAATTTTCTTCGTCCTGTGTGTAATGATGCCTTAACGGTTGCCTCATGCTTAGCCGCGTTGGTCAACAGGTGCCCAGTATAAACAAGACCCGCGGCAATGAACGGAGCTGAACAGTATGTTACCAAATGCTTAATGTCCAGGAACTTGAATAGCTCGCAGGTGATGCCGCTGAAGTCTGTAATCTACGAACATTAACGAGCATTGCAACAACTGCCGATGCGCATCTTCTAAATAAAATTTATCATAGCTATACTGAGGTCGCCTATAACATACCAGCTTGTTTTAATTACGGCTTATTCAATAAAGACTATTTTGCAGTGATAACTCTGTCCATACGTGTCGGCAAACGATGATAGTGATTCAGGGGGCAGCCGGTTTTTCAGGAGCCGAGTTCTATTTTAAAGGTGGTCAGTTAGCTTGTTGACTGAAAATCAGGATTTTCTAAATGCTTCTGTGCATATGCGTAATATTGCCACGGATATGACATCGTGCGGGACAAAGGACTAAAAAAATTTCCCCAACGGCGTTGGCAGGCGACACTCTGCTTTATGTAAAAGCCGCTGTGAGAACGCAATCTTCTAGCCATATACTTAAAATTTATCTTCACAGCACAAGGCCCAGCATAGTGTGGTGGGGTATAAAACATGCAAATTTATAGCACCCCAAAATTTCTTACTTTAAGTGTTGAATAAAATGTTTTTGGCCAGTGCATAGTTCTGTCAAGTTCTGTCATTTCGATTATTGATTAATTTGTATAAAACGCATGTACACGCCGACCAGAAGAACCACTTAGTTATCGCGTAGTAACCAGCTAACTTTTATCCAAGTATACCAATCTCGAATCTAAGCATAAGCTTACTTATATGGATGCTGCTGCAAAAAGTGAATATACTATACAGATTTGTCGCGCAAAATTTGTGCTCTATACATAGTGCACATAATTTTTTTTTCTAAACAGTAAGTAGAAGCAGGCTACATCCATGCAATATTTTTCTTGTGCTCGTGTAGATGATCACGCTTTGGTCCCACACGTTTACATTGCAAAGCACTCCGTCCTGCAAGTATGTTTAATGTGGCCAGTGTCGTCGATGCTAGTTATTTTTATCGGTCACACATTTGACACTACGGACTAAGAATCCTGTAGTGTTGCGTGCAGTAAAAAAAAAACGTAATTTGACTTTACGGCATACCTATACATTGGCTCTCCATGTTAGCATTCAGAAGCTGCAGAGTTCGTAGACGTCCGTTTTTTTGTTTTTTTTATGCTGGCGCTCATAGATAACAATACAGAAAGTCATATAATCGTATCAGATTTCATTACGCGTACTGCACCAATTTCAAAAGTCTTGGCTTTTGAAATTAAGAAATTTAAAAATTTCATAATCATAAATTAGAGTTATGGTAATTCAGTATACAGTAGGAGGTCTGGAGTCAGAGACTGAATGAGGACCTCCTGTAGGGTAGGGTGGGTCAAAATGAGACACGGGGCGAAACGCGACATTTTGAATTTGCCAGCCTCTGTAGCTAATGCAAAAAGAACTTTTCTTTGTTTTCTTTCCCAGCGATAAGTGCTGGTCCCTGTCTACCTTTTTATATGTTAAAGTTGATTGTTCCCCGCGTTCGCGTGGGAAAAATTGCGTGGCTGCTGTCAGGGTTTTCATGACCCGTCAAAAAGGGAAAAAAATTCTGCTCGGCCAAATTTTCAGATCCATGCATGAAGGCACGCTTGCGTCTATACAACAACGTAAATATTTATTTTGTTACTGTAGACTACAAGGTACATAACCCCAAAGTGTAGCTCGTTTTGTGCCCTGGACAAAGAGGTTTTTTTTTTAATTCTGGCATGTGAGAGGGCGAAAACGCGACAAAAAAAGCATCCAATTGGCTTAGAGAGTGTCTTATTGAAGGAACCATTAACTTACACTCGATATATATTGTATTTCTTCGTTTAATTAGGAGGGTTTCGACATACACGGGAATATTATAGTGAGTTTCCTTGGAGTAAAACGACTCGAAGAAGCACTGAGTGCCATTCAGGACATGGCTCCCTCCATTCGCGCTGCATTTTGTTCTCAAGGATGCTCTCAAGAGATGCATAAAAATTGGCGGAATGTGCAAGTCAAGTCGTTCACGAACACGTCTTGAGATCGAGTTTCAACGACGTTTCTCTAATACCCTAATTGAACAAAAAAAAGTGAATTGGTAAAAAATCTCAATCTAGCCCAACTTCATTGCCTCACAAAGCCCAGCTGTTGAAGATAAAAGCCCTGAAACGCCTGAGCAGTCCTGCACCAAAACGGCAAAAAAAAGAGGTGAAGAAGATGCGTCAAAACATTTCTAGCACCAAATTATAGAACTACCCACTGAGGTGCAAGCGTTCAACAAAAGACAACATTGGCACAAAGAGGGAATGGCGGTGTTTGATCTGCAGGGAGTTTCGGAGCAACACAAGACCTTGTTCAGTCTAGATTTGATGCGTGGAGTCCAAGGACTGGGCTCCTTAAGACTGCGTAAGGGCCCACAGAATGAATTTCAAGCATTTACACTGCGAAAACCAAAGCAATAATTGTTTTTCACTCTCTCTTGTTTGCCCCTCAGGTTGGGGCAAACTGAGGCATCTGGATCGTTATTTATTTATTTTTAAGATAATGTTCTGAACGGTGGCAATATGTCAATGTTTATGTAGCGCATATATTGTACCCAAAGCAAAGTTTCTGCATTGATGTTTGGTTTGAAGCAGTGAAATAAAAATAAATGATCACTATTTTAATATATTTGTTGTATTTTTCCCCGCCCTACCCTGCATCGTAAACATGTGAAAAAATTCGATTTTAGTATCGACAGAAAGGAAGATAAATTGCAATATGCATTTTTACAACAGTTTTTATATACTATTCAAATTGGTGTATAACGTTATTCATTCTCACCGTTTTAGGTACAATGCGTGTACTGCTATATATTGTTAGTTTATTCGTTATTACGCGCGATTAGTTCGTGGTTGTGTGCCCGGTGCCTTCCCTGACTGCCTCGCCTTGGTTCATTTAACTTCTGCGTCATCTCCCGTGAAATGTATGCGCGTGCTGATTAGTACGCAGAGAGTATGCGCGTAGTTATGGAAGAGTTAAGCCCACGAAACGGTCGGCATCTCCGCCCTCAATTTCGCAGCGGTGGCGGTGCCTCGAACTCCTCCGCCCCGTGCCATATGGGCAATTATTGTCGGCACGTGATGCGTCTGGCAAAGTGCGCTGCCAGCGGGCTTACACGTGGGAGGAGACGCCCGTTTTCGTGGGAAGCCAGCCCGACTCGAGGCTTTCAGAGTGCGTAAGGTCAATGTAAAAAGCAGAGAGTTTTAGATGGTGCCCGTGTGCACACTACGCAAAAGTTGGGCGTTGCTGGGGTCACCCGCAGTTACTGCAGATCCCGTTTAATGGCGTTTCTGATTTACTCTGGCCCCGAGAACAATATCAAGCAACACTTGTGTATGACCGTTTCTTAGTGTAACATCTATTGTGTCTTTCGTTCGTAAGTGGTGTTCATTGGCGCCACGGGCACTGAGAGACACTCTTTCTTTCTTTCTTTTTCAGACATTTCTGTTTTATTATTCACTTCCGGTTTTTCAGACATTCACGAAATATCTGGTAAAAAATGGAAACTGGTACGAATTTGGTTGTTCTGGTTCAAGTTCAGAGTTATATTGGATACTTAAGAGACTGGAAAATAAGTTCACTTAATATAAGGGCCGATTAGTCGTCAAAAAAAACAAACAAAATATGTAAAAGTACTTCATTGAAACACAAGACGCTTTTCTTTTGAGCAGCTGGCATCTTTGGCAGCTCCAGGTGGAGCGCATCTCAGCCACGTACCTCTGTCCATGTGGTCTCTGGGATCCCCTTCGGCGGCTCTTCGAAACGCCGGGTTAACCCTTAGAATACATTAAGGCACAAGGACAACAAGAGGCTAGGGCCACTACTGAAGGCCCAAGTCAAGAGTTACGGTTGCCTCCGAATTTTCAAAGTTATTTCGTAACTAAAGATGCGTCACTTATCTCTGGCAAATCCAGAACGAAGTCCCTTGGGTTGAAACACACACACACACACACACACACACACACGCGCGCGCACACACACACACACACACACACACACACACACACACACGCACGCACGCACACACGCACGCACGCGCACACGCACACATTCGCAGGGCATGTAAATGAAGCCAAGAATTCAACAAGTGACCTATTCTTGTTCAGTGAATAACTGCCCTTAAAGCCCTGCTCCCATAGTGTTGTCCTTTTGCTTCCTTGACGAAGCGAAGTGTAAATGTCGAAACCAGCTCTAACAATTTCATACTCCATGTAGGCGTGCGCAGGGTTCCTTATTATTGGAGGAGGAGTGCACGTCCATCCCCCCTTCCCCGCTCCGGTTGGTCAAGTTGAAACAACATGCTTCACAATGGATGAGAAAAAAATAATTAAAATGCAGTGATGACGTGCTTCTCACAATGGTCTGACTTCGGTCCCTGGACTTTCGGGCCGTGAAGATGTTGTGGAAATGAAACATCAGAAGCCTCTGGCAGCCACTATTATGAAAAATCGGCGTAGTCACTACGTTGTTCTTTATAGGTTGAACAGTGCAAACGTTTGGAACCAGCTTTTCACCCCCTTCTAAGGGGTTTTAGAAGCCCCCGTGCCCCTACCTTTCCCCGCGCGCATCCCTATATATGTTGCTCAACAATCATTAAGTGCGCAGCACTTGACTCATGAGGCGTGATGACAATCACAGAGAATCCCTCAATACTGGCCATAACAAGCTTAGCAATGGTGAAGCACGGGTTAATATGAACTAACGAAAATCGCTCAATTGATAAGCTTCGCCTTTAAGAGTTCAACGCGATAGCTACACCCCGTCCCAAGTGCGTACAGAGTTGAAAATGGCTTGTGTCAGCGAAGCTTTCGCATACGGCTCCATTCAGTAGCATTCTTCAAACCACGGACAATTGTTCTTGTTCTTGTTCACCTACTGTTCGTGGCGCATATCCACTATGGGGGATTGACCAAGAACTGAGTGGTTTTAAAAATTATTGTTCAGATTTAGAAAAATGGAGAAAAAAAAGACTACCGGTGACCTAGCAAATTGTGATGCTTGATCTAATGCATATATTTATTAAAATAAAGAAACGAGTCGTGCGCTCAAAATCGCTTCGTACTTTGCCATGCGCCCACTACAGGTCCAGGCGAGGTAACGTGAGTGCCTTTTGTAGTGGGTCGCACTTTAAACCACGGAGTCATGATAATCACATGTTCTGATGTCCGATCGCAATGTACGCTTGTACCACGCATTATTACTGCTATATTACATGTGGAATTGCGAAACATGTACATAGGACGCGTGTGTTTGTAAAACATGCAAGATACTTTTACTGCATTTACAACCGTACGAAGTTACTGTATTTCTAAGCATAAGACTTTAGCTTTCGAGTTTCTTTATGACGCTTATTGTCGCTATAGAACTCCAATGGTGCAACCATGTGCAATACTGTGTAATATTTTTAATACGGATTCGATTGAATACCATGCTCAAACAAAATAGACGCGTGGCTCTGTGGTAGAACACCTCCTTGCCGACCAAATAACTTAGGTTCGGCTCTCACTCGGACTCCGTTTTATTTATTATTTTTATTATTTGCATTTCTTTCTCGATTTCTCGGTCACGCAAAAGATGATGAGTTTTCGCTCCCAACCAGTCACGCCGACATCAGAATTTCTGCGAAACGAGCTCTTTAACGCTATCGCGTTGAAATTTAAAATAACTCATGAAACATTTCCGCCCCAGCACCCCTTACAAATGGTTAACTACCGAAAGCTGACGCATGAGGCCCCGTGGTGTTTAGCAGTGGATGATTGGGCAAGTTGGGTGATACGTGATCGAAGTATGCTGCACGGTAGAAACACGGAAGGGCTGCGCCTGTCCTTGTCATTTTCCCGTCCGTGTTATCTATGACCTTGCAGTATACTTCGATGATTTAGCAGTGGGTTCAACCAATGCCACCTAGAAAGATAATTCAGGCCTGCTAACTGCTCCGGGCATGGCCTCAGAAGTCACTCAGTGTTGACACTCATCTCCTGCCGAGTACACGTGCGCAAGCCTGCTCCCGCCGTTCGGGATAGCAGGATTGCTAAGCCTGACGAAGCATGTTCGTGAAGTGCTGGCTTTCCTTTTGGCAACTGCATGAAGATGAACGTGTTTTGCTGCGTGTGCGAAGAGCTGCGGGTTGATGTGAAGTGCTTCGTGCACTTACTGTTCACGTAGCGTACACCTGCAAGATCTCGCAATGGGGCAGTGCTGCGGATTCAGCTGCCACCGATATTGACAATGTGCCGAAGGTTTCAGTGTTTCCATCAGCGTTCTCTCCGTGATTTGAAGGTATGTGTGTGTCTATACCACTTGATTTTGAGTTGTTTTAAAGGTATAACCTTTAGCACGTTCTGTTCTTTCTGCGAAAAGGTGTCGTGCACGCTTCTGAACTGTTAGCGGAAGCATTGACCTTGAACACTTTCAGCTTGAGCGATGCTGGCGCTCACCCCCGCGATAACGTATCGTCCCGGGATAGTGCTTGGAACTGCATAGATTTTTTGTGTGTTTTTGACGAGCACATTTGCTGAGACGCAGTCTGCTTGGCTGAAAAGAACGGTGAAATGAAGTAGACACAGCTTCACGCTCCGCTCAATCAGCCGCGTTTTAAATGCCGCTGCTCGCGCGGCAAACACATCAAAATAAAGCCACAATCACCGCGTGGCAATGTGTTCTCAGAAAACGGGTTATTCCTTCAGGGTCGATAAATATTTCGATATTTTCGCATAGAACCTCGGGCTTTCTGTAGTACCTCCTGTTCCTTTGTTTAGATGAGGGAAGGAGGGCTAGTGCGTGGTGTCGTAAATCTGTTAGGGCCGATTCACGCTAGCGACAAGCATGCCTCGTCGTTTGACGTTCTCAGGCAGCCATGCTTGGCTATTTGCTTCGCACTTATCTGCCGCTCTTCGTTGTTGGAAAAATAGGACCGAGACCCATTTTTGTGCCGTTTGCCAAAGAGTGGTTCAGCCAATCAGTGACGGAGGAGTGACATGGCTGAGCCGCGTCGTCTGATTTCGCCTCTCCGCATCGCATGCGTCTGCCACGGGGCACTTCGAGCTGCTTGCTTCTTGTTCCACAGTTTTCGCGATATGTCGTACGTGGTGTGCCCAGACTACGTTCCAGCAGCGAATAGAGCATTTTCGCCTGTCCAGTATTTGAAAAAGCGCAGAGCAATTGAGAATGACGTCCCCCAAGCAGGTGTTCGGACAAGTGGCGCCAGCTATCCAGCGTTAACAACAACAAACAAACGTGTAATTATGCCCTCCGAGATTCGCAAAGGCTTGCTTAGGCCTAGAACATCAATTATTTAAGTATGGTTCTCAAAAACGGTGCCGAATCAATTCGAGTACTATGCTGTCGAAGCTAAAGGACATGAGTCTAAAGCATATGGAACCATCAGTTCGGAGGTTACGAGCTAGAGAGAGCACGGCGACCGCTTGATAGATTCGAGGTGGTCGACAGCTGCATTAGGAAGGGCAGCCATGTTTGTCGGAGGAGCTTGCCGTGCTATTCGAACAGCTCTCCTGTGGGCGGCGCCGGTCTACGGCATTGCGCCGTTACGGCAGGCTTGCCGCTAGCGTGAACCAGCCCTTACGTATACTGCATAGTATTTTTTACCGCTGCTCCGATCATTACTTGGCGATATTATAGTTATGCACTAGTCTCTTGAGCACGTTCACCTAATTTATTGTCTTTAAAATATGGGCTGCTGCTCTTCAGCCATATTTTGATGCCTGTTCATACCTCAATGATTTTCCTTGAAAGTAAACGTTCGACAGAAGTTTGTCTGGTTGGGTATGAAACTGGGAGATGCCAACGATGTGCGGAAGTTCTACAAGCAGCGCAGCACAGTCGCCGAACATGCTGAGACGTTGGATCACAAAATAAATTTAGAAGCGACGGCCATCCTTGAAAGCGAGCCGAACTGGAGAAGGTTGTTACTCAAGTCGTGGCACATACAAATGACAGCCCAATATATCCACCGCTCTCTCGGAACCCTTCTCCAAGTGTATTCACACGGACTGCGCTCCATGACAAAACGAGAGAGAGAGAGGTAGGCTCATTAGCCACCCCGCGAGTGTTCTGCAGACGACGCTGCTACGTAGCCTCCGCAGTCACTCCTGAGGAAGGAACCAAGTCGGTTCCGAAAAGTCGGGTTTCTTTAAAAACTTTTGGTTGGAGTCTAAATCGTCTCCCAATGATTTTCTGTTTTGTAGCTTCTCAATAAGGCGCGTGTGTAGCAGAAAGCCTGCGATAAAGCACTGTGTTAAATGTTCGTTTATATGTGTGAGCTTCGTTTCAAGCCCTTGAGAACTTGAGAACGAATACTAATTACTTGAGAACGAATACTAATTACACTGATCCGCAAATATGCGCAACAGAACAAACGCACTCTCTCAGAAGAGAAAACTTAGTGTGAATTTTCTGGACTGGTCTGTGGACCTAAATAAAACTTGATAAGATTTACCTTACCTATATTTCGCCTCGTTGTTAGGCCACAAAGCTTTACTCTTATAAATTGGCTGTGTGTTTGATAGCGTACAATAATTTCCTACGTCCAGATGGAATAATCATTGCTTACGAATAAATCTGCAAAGAATTTAAATCGCCATACAATCGATGAAGAAGTGTCAATCATCCTGGCTGTGGCGGCTGCATTTCCGATGGAGGCGGAAATGTTGTAGGCCCGTGTACTCAGATTTCGGTGCACGTTAAAGAACCCCAGGTGGTAAAAATTTCCGGAACCCTCCACTACGGCGTCTCTTGTAATCAAATGGTGGTTTTGGGACGTTAAACCCCACATATCAATCAGAAGTGTCAATCAGGGCACAGAGGGTTGAATCAAGCTGTTGTACACGCGTAAAACTCGCCGCGAACGTTTTATCAATTCTCGGAAGACGATGGTACGAGTGGCTTCACAGCCTCCCATGCGCGCTCGCTCAGTCAAGGCGCGTGACGTCACGGTGGCAGTGAGCAGGCCTGATATCTAGTTGGCGTTGATTCAACCCGACGCTGCACTGAAGGCTTTCACAATTATTGCTTACATCTTCACGCTTAGGGCAAGAAAGATGCAACTTGTCAATGGTTACCAAACAAGCCACTGTGACATCATCCATAACGAGCATGCTGACGATGCAGCAAATAACGCTAACGAAAATGGCCCGATTGATCCTGTTCCGGGCCGCTATCAAGAAGCGACGCAGCAGCAATGATTAACACGCTCGCGCATCGCAAGGTCTCTGTGGAACACGCCCGATATTCTTCACACCTATTCTTGATCGTCTGCATCACTGCCTACAACTTACGATTCCATCTCGTTTATACCGAGCTGAGACAACCATTCTTTGACGCATGTGGCTTGAGGTGTCCTATACGAATGCCTTTGCTTGACTCATGATGGTGGTAGAAAACATTTTATTACAGAAAATGTTCGAGAGAGTTGCGGTGTATCGCATTCTTGAGTGGAAAGACCCTATTCTGGGACGCCAATGGAGTTGGCCACTTCCCGAGCGCGCCTCATCGAAGAGCGTTGAGCATCCAAGGTAGAGCAGCCGAACAGGTACTCCTCGCAAGCCTCTCTAGTCGGGATGGGGAAATCGGATGAAAAAGGAAGTGGGTTTGTGGGGCACGCAGTGACGACGTGGTAGGGTACGAGCAGGTGCCACTGATTTCCGACAAAAAAATTGCCTGGTGACCGCCGGACTGAGATAGGTGTTCGTCCACAAGTGGCGTAGTATTCGCTCGTCCACTTTCTGAAGACCACGTGTGGGGTCCGGGTAGAGGCGGCACGGAACCCGGTAATAGACCACAATATTGAGGAAGCGCGTCAGGTTCGTATTGTCAGATTCCGACTTGGTACATAGAGAGGCAACGGCTCGGATGAGAGAAGCGTGGGCAGCGTCATTCGCTGCCTCGTTGCCGGGCAGGCCCAAGTGGCCTGTGGTCCATATACGAATGGGGTGACGGTTGAAGCGCCAAGAGGCTGCCCGAAGTAGCTGAGCTGCCAGCGGGGCGATGGAACCTTGAAGGCATTGGGAACGGCCGAGCACGAGTCCGTCAGAATGGTGCGTGAGTTGGGATGCGAGGCGGACAAAGCAATGGCAACCTCCTTAGCTTGCGTCACAGTGTTGGCTCTAAAGGGGAGGCCATCGACGAGTTTTTCCTCTATGATCACGGCGGCCATGAAGTGACCCGAGACGTCCACGTAGAAAACGCCAGGGCGATCGGAGTGTCGTGCCGTAAGGGCCGCGGAACGTGCTAGTTTACGGCCAGGATGTATCTCGGAGTTCATTTTGCGGAGTAGCGTTCCACGCATAGTTTTTGACGCCAGAGCTCTGGTATGGGCGTTGGAGTGTCTTGGTCGGAGATCGCATTGAGGCCGAGCCTGTGTAGCAGACGTCGCCGTATAGGGGCCCCTGCGACAGATGAATAATTTAGCTAACGCAATGAGCTTGCCGCTGCTCTGCAAAAGAGTTATGTAACCCAGTGCTGCGAATCGGCTGATGGATGTGGCAATGAGAAGGTAGAGTGCACGTTTCTATACTAAACAAACGAGGACGTGCAGCTGGTGCTCGTGGTGACGACCCAGGCGAAGGTAAAGCGAGGCGTACATGATGCGACTGGTCACAAACGCATGGGCCAACCACATAGACCTGGTGCCACGGAGGCCACCGCGCTTGGTAGATACCCGCCGTATCATACAGCTCACCTGTTCGCTGGTGCGTCGGAGGCTTGCTATTGTGCCGTTGGGATCCAATAATGATGTGATATAATTCCTAAGAATTCAAATTTTCTTCACTTATGGAACGAGACCAGACGGAAACAAAACCTGGGGTGGATATAAGCGGGATACAAATAGCCGATTTAGCTGGATAGCACTCTCGGCCCAACGAAGCAGCGTAGACGTTCACCAGAAGGGCAGCCTTTTGTATGCACTCTTCGATTTGCGCTGGGGAGCCGGTGTTAGTGCAAATTGGAATATCATCGGCATATAGCGCATGGTGCATTCCCTCGAGCTGAATCACCAGAAAAACTTTTTTCATAGTGGATGGTAATTTTGGGGCTAAAACAACATTGGCACGTCTCAAAAAACATTAACAGAGAAACAAAGCAAAGAAACAGTAAGTACTGATTGCAGTCCAGAATAACGGCAACTGGATACTGCAGTTTGAGTGAAGCTGCCTCAGGTTGTCCATCCATAATTGTTGTCGAGGATCGCCCTCGTCATTGGTCGAACCGCAGGTGAGAAACATGTGTTCGCAGTACCGTCTACAGAGCGTACATAGCATACATGATTTTTTTTAAATAAACATTCCTTACATGGTTTATCATTCTACTTAATTGGAGCTTCGTTTCATCATCAATTCACCTCCTGGGCCTGCAGCAACTCCTTTTATGTAGCAAATCTGTACAGCCATAGCGAAGCGGCACAGCCAGCGCTACAGAATCGAGTCGCTAAAGGAGTGACGGATACGTACGTGCTTCGAGACACTCTTGTCACACGCACCTTGGCACGTGATACACTCGACGTGCCAACCACGCCACGCCCACTCAAGGGAGACATCCAACGTCTATGGAAGAGGGGGAGAGCAACCGCCCCTGTTGCGTGATGTTGCGAGAATCACGAGACCGAAATTGAGGCTGAGAGGGAGACGCACGGTCACGAATTAAGACCTCGTTTCGAAACCCTCCGCGCCGTCGACCTTCGTCTCGAAATAAAACTCTCCGGGTGGCTGCGCGGCGGCAACGTGGTTATCTCGAGAGAAGTGGAATCGCGAGTGACAGCGGCAGCATTGCGCATCTGGAATATAAGCCACCGAGCGGAGATGCCTTGTTGGATAGAGGAAAAGAATAAAATATGGGCTAACTATAGGCTTAGTTAACTAGGGATCCAGTTGGCTAACCTGTACTAGGGAAGGGAAAGAAAAGCTACAAAGAGACGAAGAGAAAAGTCGGGGAGGTTAAGCTTTGGTTCAGTTGGCTACCCTTCACTGGAGGAAAGAGAGAATAATAGAAAGCATAGAAAAGAAAGAACAAGAACTGAATTCTTAATGTGAACGTACTCAAGACGAAGTGGCCCTGGTAGTTCACAGACGCTCATAAAGTCCGGTTGTTTTCAAGTAGCGCTATAGGGATTTCATGGCCCTATTGCACGAAACCGAGTGCGAATGCTCCAGGATCTTCATTTGTGATATCGGTCTCGCAGCAAGACGATGGAGGAGAAAAGTCACTGTTGCAGCTGACGTAGTAACATGTTCCTCGTTTGGTATCGCACACGGTGAATAAGTCCGATATCCTTGAAGGGGGGCCCTGAAACACTTCTACAAGTACCGATGGAATGAATTTACTGGAAAAGCTTATTGCCTCACAAATTAAATGCTGCGAAAATTTTAAGAATCCGTCCCTGTACGAGCGGAGTTACAAAGATGTGTCACACGCTGCAATCACGTGCTTTCTTCTCTCGTCCCGACGAAAGCGCTGGAAGCTAAGCAGGGATGGATGGCAGGGTCACGGAAAAATGTCACGCTCGCCCTGTGACCTTGAGCTCTTTTTTCTTTTGTTTCTTCGAATGCGCGGCTTTTTCAGTGGGCTCGCACACGCACGTGTGGACAAGTAGCGGCCTCCCGCGGCAATCTGTGTAACGAGCGAGCGCGCCATGTTCAAATCAGGCAATAGCTGATAGATGGGCTTGCGACATGTCATTTTTGGGTATATTGCGTGATTTGTCGAGAGAATAAAAAGCAATTTTTAGCTGTCTTTGATAATTTATTGTGAATTCCAGGCAGCATGTTGCGCTATAATATTTGGCTCGCGTGTTGTCGGGAGCCTCTACTACCGATCGGCAGTGTTTTCTGACCATGCTCGAAAAGTGTTGCAGAGCCCCGTTAACTGCGTCATGCCGCATTACTTCTCTTAAGAAATTGAAGATGGCGGCACCGCACCGCTCTGCTCTGGAAAGCATCCTGCAAGAAATAGAGAAAGATAGTTCGGCCTCATGAATGGAGAAAGTAGATTAACTCGTTAAAAAGTGCGAGAAACAAAAAATAAAAGTTAGTCTTAACGCACACGCAACACGAAAAAAAAAGAACGTGCTAAGTATTCCGAATGTGTAAGTCATATATTTGAATAAAATTCCTTAGTGTGCCTCTCCTATCCCAATTCTTAGATTGTGTGTACTGCTGACAGTATCCTACTACAGCGTATTTACTCCCACATTCCCAGCACTGGTTAACGCTACTGTAAGCCATCCTCGACTATATACTTTTCTACGCTGTTGCAAGCATAACTTAATCTATCCGATAATTAGGCCTTCTTTTTTTAAACAAAGCTGTATATGCATGGTTATGTTCTGGCGATAGCGTACGGAGACAAAACTTGTGTATAAGAGCAATATTCTGCGTGCCTATTAACTCGACTACTGCGACATTTTTGCGTCGATAAATGGGCATGACGTAAAAATGAGCATAATGGTGCATTATTTTGCTTACATGGTGAAATGACATGATCGATTTTACCACAAAGGCAAGACCACTTCCATAGGAAGTGATGCCATTTTCGTCCTTTCGATATAAGTGGGGTTCTTAAGTATTTCAGGATTTCGTATACAGAAGGGTGCTGGCCGCCGTTGGTGATGTGATATGCATAATGTGCAAGATAAACGCCAGGATGTTTTAGTTGTCTCTTTATTTGCTCAATATAATCGATAATGATGATATATAAGTTCACTGATATTTACTATGTATACTAGACTCACCGTAGCCGCAGCTTTACTGGCTGCCATTTTCACACTAGTGGAAGGGTTTTAATTTTTTTTTGCTCGATCGCTCACACAAACTTGCGAATCACCAATTTTCTATACACGTGGTAATTCGGTCAGACTCAAACTAAACCAACTTCATCTCGAACGGGCTTACTAGAACTTAAGACTTACCAGTCTATCTGGGTCTGAGAGATCTTTGGTGAAATTTACGATTGAGCACGCAGTCAAATGAACTGTTTGTATGCAATATGTAGCACAGCGATATAGTGACAGTTTCGCCACTATGAGTAATCGTAGGCAGTGCGTGAATTGAGCACCTAATATTCACACTTTATCGCTTAGAAGATAGCTTCAAGGCTTTTGACACTGTGTGCTGTCTTACCATTCACCTTTGAATTGTTCTTAAATGCTTTCTTCGTCGTTCTTCAGTCTTCCGACTTTGAGACCCTACATATTCTCTGTAAACTATTTCCTTCATTTTGTGCATCACCACATCGTTAACAACAAGCTTCAAGAAACTATAAACTGCATTGAAATCTTTGTATAGTTCTCAAATTACCGCGCACGTGAGCACCGAGTGACAAATAGATTGAGTTCCCATGCTTCCGTAATTATATGACTGCTTTCTACAGACGGATAAAAGTGAGAAATAAAGTCGCACGACCAAACGGCTGAAGCTGCGAGGGCGTAGATTAGGCGAATCCATATTCATGCGTGCACGTTTAATGATCGCGAAATCTTTCTGGTAATTTTCGTATAGGAAACTTCTTATGGGCGTTGCAGGCTTACAATCTTTCCGGTATCGCGTGTACAGGCAGGCGGTATACTTATACGGACATTCCAAGTGAGAATCGGAGCGGGAGAAAAAGTAAATATGGAAAACATTCCAGAAGCCGGTGCATGCATTTATGCTATAGCGATGCAAGCGCGGAAATATTTGAATGCGTGCAAAATGGGTTGCGTATTCGGAGAGGAAACTGCCTTCAGAAGCGGTACCTTTTCCATGTACGCCTGCCTCCTGGCCACACGTGCTAGTTATACGAAAAGGAAAAACTGCTAACTTACGTGTAACAGGTGAAGCGTGGGAAATTATTGATATGTAAATTTAGTTTAGTGAACGGTACCAGGGCTGGAAACTCTCGCTATTCATATATGTGCACCTGTTTCCTATGTAGCGCCGCTATGTTGTACGAGTGACTTTTTTTTTATTACTAATGAATGGTGACAGTAGCGTATAGATGATACATGTAAGTGCTCTTATAGTACTATATCACTCAATAGGCCACCTTAATGGTCGAACGCAGCAGTCTAGTTTAACGTCACTTTTTTATGTTCTCTTCTTTCTATCTCTCTTTTCATCCCTCAATACCCTTCCCCTGGTGTATAGTATAGCAAACCGGACGCTCACCTGGTTGACCTTCCTGCCTTTCCTTCTTCGACCTCCTCTTACTGGTTCCTAAACCACTTCGAATTTAGGAATATACAAGAGAGCGGTTTTATCTCATGCGCATTCGCTGCTCTAGTAATGCTATTTTCCCCTTGCCGCTTGATTCACCATGAAACACGTGGCCAGTTCCAGCAGTAACCGTTGAGCCTATCAGGATTTGCGCTTTTCAGCTACGCACTGTTATCACCTCTTGCGCAGTTAAAAATGCACAAAACGAAGCGAAATCAGTTGATCGTGCATGATAATCATGCGAGACAAGACATTCAAGGCCCTGCAACTGCGTGGCAAAAGTAAGTAGGAGGCAGTTTGCAAATGATATTTCTCAAGTGTAAATCAATACATTGCTTATTTCATCATGACGTCACTTGAACAGAGTACACGCTGTTGTCATGACTTGTGCTGAAAAGACCGGGAACGCCACCAAAGAATATTATGCTTGTTTTTTTGTTTGTTTGTTTGGATCCGTTGTTTATAGGCTTTTCAAATAAAGTTGATATCAAAATAAGACAACTGAAAATGGCTGGAAATACTCTGGTCAGAATTCCCTGACGTAGATACACTATGTGCGTGAATTAAAACACAAGCATTTAGGTCTACTGACTGTAAACAGAGACTATATAATACCTAGTTTTAAGCGTTTACAAAAAAGAGAAAAGGGAATAAATGCTGGTTTTCTGGCATGTACGTATATAAAATTTATATCGACGGGACCATCTCATGCCGCATGCGGGCCCATAATGGAAGTGTCCCACGCAGTAACATAACGGCACCAACGTTACTATACTGAGGGACTTAGTGGATTCCACAATAAGAACTACAAATACATATTACACCATTAACAGTAGGAGTCTTGTTAATTTGATTGCGTGGGATCTGCCAAACAATCAAGTTTCATTATTTTGGATTACTGGATGCCACGAATTTACCTTGTGTTTGATAGCACCGTCTACTGGTTACCTTGACAAAACTACAAGTTACCTCTGGGAAGTATTACTAAGGAGCAAATAAAAAGAAAAGCAAACCCCACAACTGTCCGCATCAAAATGCGACACCTCAGCAGTGGTTCTCAAGGTAAAGGATAATGAGGAAACAAAATATGTAGGGAGAAAAGTAAAGATTGGGACACGGTAGGAGAAGTTAGGAGAAAAGGGACAGGTAGGAGAAAAGGGGACATGGCGGACGCGACAACATTTAGCCATGAAATCCTCGCGTCTCCACCCAAATTGAATAAATGAATAAACTTTATTTGGAAGTCCGGCAGTTTCGTGCGGGCGAGGTGGGAGTCACTCCTTTTTTTTGAAGCATTACTCGTTGTTGCCCAAATTTGAATGCTTATTCGCCTTAATCTCTCAAACAGGTACGCGTGCGCAACACATCCCTAGTTTTTGTTGCTGTTTTCCTCTGGACATGGCACATACGCAATGGAGGGCATTGATCGAGTAGAAGGTGAATTTTCCCAATAATTTCTGCTTTTCTTCATTCCTAGGAGTGCTAGTTAGTTAATTATAAAAGGTCACCAACGATATTTTTCTTTCCCTTTGTTGAAATGCCATAGCGTATGAACCAACAGGGAAAGTGCATTCCGCTAAAAAGTAGCAGCTTTCCTCAGTCCAGTTGTCTTCAGCTGACTTTCGTTAGCTATAGCCACATCTTTAACTGACTAGCTGTTTCGGAGCTGGGAAACGGTGTATTCCACCCCAGGTGTATGGTTAGGTCAAGCTTGCGTGTACACGCAGAAGATATGTTGTATGCAGGGTGGCGTGTTTGTCGCGGTGTATATTCATTGGAATAAATAGAGCTTTAGTTCCGGGGACCACGAGCCGCTCGTGGCAGAGTTTCCTGATCTGTTCAGTGACCACAGGCGCCTCCTTGGGAGCATCCAACCGTGCTAAAGACTGCTCCTCGGCATACTAGTTTGAGTCTCCTTTTCCGTACGTGCTTGCGTTCCTTTGTACCCCAAGCCGCACTCATTGAGAATGCACAAAAACGCAAAGAGCTTACGTATGCATGCGTCTGTTGGGCCCCTCTTACAAACATCTCTTATGTGTCGCTCCCAGGGTGCATTGCGCAGTACAGATTTCACTATGAACATAGAGCGTAGAATGGGCCGGTACCGAATAGAGAATGGAATTGTGCTTGGCTCGTGTACCACTTTTTTTTTATCTTGTGTTCCGGTCAGTCGCACTGCCTAGTGTTATGCTTGATCCGTTTTATGTGTTCAATCACATCAACAATAGTCTTCGCAGAAAAGTACGCTAATAAGGTTGAATGCATAGGGGCTATAGCTGGTACGACTTCGTCTTGCAACAAGCGGCCAGGAATCGACAAAGACAGAGGAAAACTGAAACAGCACTCACATGAGCCTATCGTTTTCTATATGCCTTTGTCCATTCCTGGCAGCATGTTACGAGACGAAGTCACAGAAAAGTAATTTATGCTTTGTAAGAGAAGTCCCGGCGATGTAAACAACACACCGTACATGTACAAACTCGCCTACTCGTTCGTGGGCGCGGTTGTCTGCTGACATGACAGAAATTCGAGCAACCATTTCAGTACGCGACCACGCATTTTAGAGTGACGTTGGCGTTCGTTGAAGGTGTCGCGCAATATTAAAAGAGTGAAACACTTCGTGTAGGCCAGTTAACAATGGCGCAGCGGGAAAGGGGCGTCTGTTGATGACCCGAGAGAAACGGACAGCTTGACGCATGGGTGATTTTCGAGGTCACTGCACAGAGTACGCCGGATGTTCATTCTTCGCAGCTGGAGAGGAGGCGGTTAAACAAGAGACGGTGACATGCCGTTTTGAAATGAATGTCATCAACTTCCATCAAAATTACGGACTCTCTCTCGCTCTTAATCTGTTGATTATTTTTATTTTAAATTTTTAAGCACTTATGGAGAGGCCACTGAACGTCTTGTAATGCAGCGCAGTGCCCGAAAGCCTCAAGGTTGAAGCTTTAGGAATTACGCCAAAGGAAACCGCGACATCGTAATAGCGCTAACAGCAAGGCTCTATTTCCCCGAGTCACAACTGCATACTCGCCAAGCGCGCCCACAGTCCAAAAGGGCCGGCAAAACATGCATCTATTACGGGAGGCACGCGGCCTGCGTAATGGGGCCGACGAAAGCCATATTGTTGACACTGCGGCCCTCCCATCACTCAACGCTCCATCGCGCCGCATTTCACCCCCGGCAGCGTCCCAACAAGGCAAAACAAAAAAAAAAAAGCCGCGAGACGCACTCCGCGCCGGACCACCGATTCATTTCCCGCGAAAAGAGCCCATTGCGCAATCTAATAGGTCTAGCTGGCTCGCACCCTCTCCTATTAGATTACACCGTTGCTCAATGCAGTCGCACCACGCGTAAGCACGCGCCCCTGCGCATATGTATGAATAGCTGACTGGACGACCATTAAAAAAGGCACATCCTCGAACTCGCCGACACGCTCGCGCGCTCTCACTTCGTGGTCCGGTCGGCCTGGCGGTGAGGGTTCGGACGCCCTAGGCATAAACACGCGCCGCAGGACAGGAAGGAGGAGGAAGAGGGGAAGAGTCGAGGAGCATGCAGATCGAGCGGCCGCGAATTGCTAAGATTGCCCCATCCTCCTCTGAGAGACTGTTGCGCGGCCTCCGCTAGCCTTCGGCTCAATTGAGAAGGTGAATTAGGGGAAGGACAACAGCCGCGTCGGTCGGGTGAGCGGGCGAGCGAGCGGGAAAGTCGTAGCACGTACGAACCCTACGCACTCTCTCACCGTACTCGGCTTGCAAACGTGAGCGCGCGTACGACGTCGCCTCGGAACGACGAGTCCGACGCGCGCAGTTGCAGAACAAGCTTTCGAAAAGCTGCCGGCCGACGACGACGACGCAACTTCGACGCAACAAGACGAGCGCGTTCCTCCTCCTCATCCTCTTCTTGTTCCCTCTCCTCAGAGCCGCCCACAGCTTTCCTGGCGGGACGCCACTCGAACAGAAGAGCGTAGATGGGGGCCCTGCCTCTCACGGCAATATTTACGCGCGGCAGAAACCAGCTGAGCGGCAGCGGCGCGGGGATTTAAAATAACTGCCCGTCCCCTTTCGCTGCGCTTGCCACCGACCAAGACGACGCGTCAAAAGTGGAGGGGGAAGTTGAGTCTTCACGAATCGGGACGTACGGAGACAGCTGGTCTAGCGTCGAGAGCCCGCCTGGAGGGCACTTCATCTGGCGTCCTTGGCCCACACCAGCCGACCGACTCCAGGGGAGGTCTCGTGGTCTCTTCGCGCGGGCCAGACCCGGGGCCAGGCGTTCTTGAATCCCTGCTTCTAGAACGGATAGGACATGGCGCCGACAAGTGCGGTGTCAGCGGTGACGATCAGTCCTCGCGGGATGATGTGTAGCCGTCCTCTCGTAGCAGTCCTCCTATTCACTCTGTTC
Organism: Rhipicephalus annulatus; assembly: GCA_013436015.1. Taxonomy (NCBI): domain Eukaryota; kingdom Metazoa; phylum Arthropoda; class Arachnida; order Ixodida; family Ixodidae; genus Rhipicephalus; species Rhipicephalus annulatus. The sequence goes on along the minus strand of WOVY01000283.1, from coordinate 217,488 downwards.
GCAGTGTTGACCTGTGCGCCCGCGGATTCTCAACCTACGACGACTTCGCTGCAGACGTCGACAAAGTTCATGCGTTGGTCCCGCGCGACCAACACGCGCGAGAGGCTGAGTGCGGCGCTCAGCGGCGACCAGCCGGTGTTCGTGGAGGCCGACGTCGTGCTTGACAACGGCATTCCCGTGCTGGAGCCGCCCCGTGGACGCCTGTGGGACGTGACGCTCAACGAGCTCCTCTACCAGGTCACCCAAAAGCCCAAGCGGGTGACGCTCAGGCTGAACTTGAGGAGTACCGAGGTGCTGCCCCAGGCGTTCGGAGTGCTCATGGTGGCCTTGACTGAGGTCAGCGTTCTTTCCGTCTAAAATCCACTTCCCACCTAGATAATCGTGCACTCATTTCTCGCTTTTTTCACGCAGCTATAGCAGCTGTTCATGTTTAATGTGTGTATATCTGTGCGCAAGGTGTGGTCGATACTGTTTACATTCATAAGGCTGTTAAGGCGAAATCGAATGCAGTGTCATACATAGGCAAATGCTTACGTGAAGCATTAATCCTGACAGCAGAGAGTGCATGAGTGCATGAGGGCGAAACAACAAACACTGTATCTCCCTGCAAAATAATGGGTGCACCATTTGGTTAGTTCCTATAGATTCATAGCGTAGGAGCGCAAACACACAAGCGAATGAAGCGTAATGAGTGAGGCATGCATGTGCGCGCAAAATGGTTAAAATACGTCAAGCTTAATCAGAATCTGATAAGGTTGTCGCTATCATTGAAGCAGATAACGCTTGACGGGAGCGTATACGCACGACGCAGTCGTGAGTGTCCCAACAAGCGCAGTGTTACGACCCACTCGTCTGTAGCCTAACGGTGTGTTTGCGTTCCCGCGGAGCACCAAAGCCACCCTCTAGGTGTGCCCCGCCGCGGTGGTCTAGTGGCTAAGGTACTCGGCTGCTGACCCGCAGGTCGCGGGTTCGAATCCCGGCTGCGGCGGCTGCATTTCCGATGGAGGCGGAAATGTTGTATACGCCCGTGTGCTCAGATTTGGGTGCACGTTAAAGAACCCCAGGTGGTCTAAATTTCCGGAGCCCTCCACTACGGCGTCTCTCATAATCATATGGTGGTTTTGGGACGTTAAACCCCACATATCAATCAATCACCTTCTAGGTGGCTTTGGGAGCACGCACCCGCCTTTAGGTCATTGCACGGTATTTCGGAAGCCTTATAAAATCCGATTAAGCTCAATGGATTCTCACTCATCCTTTAGCTTTGCGTCCAGCTGACCTTAGACTTGAAGCCTTTTGAAAGAATCCTTACTTCAGTGCCGGGTGTGGTGAAGATTGCGTGCACTGGCGTCACTGTCTCCGCCATGCGTTGTAGTACAAGTACGGCAGGAAGCTAGGTACGCGACGCTGTGTTCGTGTTGGTATACCACAGCCCAGTGCTGTCGTTATCATGGCATACAGGCAAATGACGTTCCGGCTGAATGTTTATCCCATTTCTGCGAAGGTGGCCACCCGCTGCAGCTAAATGCAAAGTGAACGCCATCGTGGCCACCAGGTTGTGGTACCAGTATACGTTGAGAAGCTGCGGCCGTGACCTCATGTGGGTGGGTCAACACATTGATGGCATGTGTTTGTGCCGTACATGCCAAAAAAAAAAGAAGCGGCCACCTTGTGCATGTCGGGGTCGTCTCGTCTTCCCAGTTTTTCTTTTGGTAATTTTTCAATCATTCGCGACAAAATTCTGACTTCCGGTAAGAGCAGCCCGCGCTATTGTGTGCACTCTCCCCGTACAGTACAAGAAGAGTAGAGGGAACTTATTTTATTTATTTATTTTATAAGGCGGAAAGTCGTGTCCAGCAGCTTTTAACTGCGGTCCCTGCGTGTTTCTCGCTGTTTTTATTTCTATTTTGTGTAAACATTGTATGTAACACTGTATAACACTGCATGCGAACGTGGCATTGTCTATATAACGGGATATAACACCTACGATGGCGGAAACTTCCTTGGAGTAAAAGTGTGAGCAGCGCTGGCAAAAGTTCAGCAGTGAATGACGCTGATGCCAGGGATTGCGTGGAACAGGGGGTCTAGCTTCTAGCGCAATATATATTCTTGTCATGGCAAGGACGAACTCTCGACATCGAGGGGCGATGCACACTGGGTCTGCTTGCGCGCTGGTCGACCACGTATATACGGTTTCCTGCAAACGTATATACTCCAGGTGAAACTGTGGCACTCGTGCAAGCGGCGGTATTAATGGTGATGGTCCTGGTAACATGGAAGTGGCGGAGATTACATAAATATTCTAGGATTTCGCCACGTCGGACATCAAACAGTTTTCCGACTTCGGAAAGTGAAAATTTTAGCGACGCTCTGGGCTAAATGCCCAAGTTCACATTGGGCGCATCTGTGGGTAGAGGTAGCTTGCTTTCTGTGCAGTGCTTTAAAAAACAAGTTGTTCTATGGACATTTATGAGATATAGAAAAAGTGAAGAGGCAAGGAAAACGAGGAGGTTCACCAAGCTTTGACTCGGTTTGCTAACCTACACGTGGGTTGGGGAAAGCGGGAATGATGGAAAAGATAGAGAAGAAAAAAAACAGGAGTAAGAGAGAAAAAAATGAGCAATGAGTTCGAACACTCAAAACACGAAATCGTTCTGTTGGTTCACAGGAACTCATGAGGTACGGTGTTTTTTCAAGGCTTTCGTGGCATAGTGCATGTACGGAACCATGAGGTCCCGGGGATGTTCAGCTACGATAGTGGCCTTCTATCAAAAAGATGGAACTCGGGTTTCAGACAACGTGGTCTATACAAGCGCATAAGTATCATGCGCACTGTTGGCTACTCTGATGATTATAAGGATATTAAGGGGGCAGAGGGGATTCCTGTTCGTATATCTTTCTCGCATTTTTTTTTAAATTACTGTTTCGCGTAAACATGTATATATCAATGTATATGAACACTGCATCACTGTATACGTGACATAACATTTCCGATGACAAACCGGTGGCGTAAAAGTGTGAAATGGTAAATCCTAATTATATGAGCCCACAACAATGCTTAGAGTCATGGGCAATATGACTGGACGAGTCTGTTTTCATGGCGTAGTAGAATGACCACATCATCGAGGTTTACGAATTTTTCTATACGAAACTTTACGGGATGTTCTTGCTTGTCCTTATGTTGAGCTGATTAACGAAACGAGTTCATCCTAAGCTTTTCATCTACAATAGCCTGTGCTTACGTTGGAAAAGGCATCCACCTGCGTCCGCCTTTCGTATACACTTGTAGAAACTATGTTCTGTCTCTTCAATTTGTAGACTTCTTGACTCGCCTTTGTGGTGCCTGTACTGCGAATTCCCGTTTCTCTTCTCCGACATACAGCGATTGCACTTTGGATGTGAGATGTGTCGGACCCGGCCGATTCCTAATTCAGTGAAAACTTTCCAACTCCGTAGCTTTCGAAAAGGCATGGCTCAGCGCTGCGTTAAAGTGGGAACCGGATTTCCCTTTTATGATTGTTCCCCGCATTCACGTTGGAAGATTGTGCCGGTGAGTTCAACACTAATTTGCATTGTACACTAATTGGGAGGTGGGCTCTATGTTTAGAAATGGATGCCACTTCTACCGGCATGTAGCTAGCCATACCGATTGTATTCCCATTTCTTAAACGTATGCACAAGTAGCTCAAGGCGGAGGAGAAATTTATATGCCCTGAGAGCATTGCTTGATACGATGAGACAGCACAAACTTTCCGACTTTGAAAGCACTACCAGGACAAACCATGGAAATGTCGCCGGATAGCCGACATCTACATGCACACAGGGCAGTTGCATTACATGCCACACAGATGTTGTCGCATCTTCTTTCGACCATATTTGCCATGGCGGTCATAGTATGTCTACGTCGTAAAATGCCGCCATGTCGGACTAAATTCTAACCGTGACACACGTGATGTGTTTTTTGTTTTTTTTTTCGGGGGGGGGGGGAAGCTATTATAGATGGAAATGTTGTAGGCCCCATTATTTGTCTGCTTGATCGTACTCCCAAAGCCATGGCTGCATGAAACCTTCAAACCGTGGACTTCCTCGTCAATTCAAAATGCTGTCATAAGCTTCTAAGGTAGTAACAACATGCGTCTCGATCTTAAACTGACCTGAAGTGATACTTTGGTCATGGAGGCCAAGCGCGATATAAAGAGCACACTTTTGTGCACGCCAACTAGAAGGTGAAACGACCGTTCATCTGCGTGCGAACCGTTTCTGACACATATCCGTTCCACTTTTTCCACCTCAGCCGCGACCATCCCATAAACTGATGTCGCCCAGGTCACGGGCAATTGACAGATATTTGACTGCACATACAGTACGAGGCCGGAGGCAGTATTGCAACGACCACTATGTCGCTGCGGGCCAACTAGGTTAAAGGTTCGTTGAAGACGCACGCCCCTGTGTCGACACAGCAGGCACCCGATCGAGGCCACGGTGAAGAGCAGCCCCCACGCTGCTTGTTTCTCTTTTTGCTGTCGCCCCCTTTTTCGGCGCATGTGGCCCTCAAGAACGCGCGCGCGCGCGATATTTCAAAACTGCGTACGGCCGCGCCTTCACCGTCATCGCCGCCGTATGCGGCATAAGTGGGCGAGTCACCGCCGCAATGGGCGCTTCTTGTTTCTCCAATTGCCATCAAAGGGCAGCCGTGTCGGGCAATTAGCCGCGCGGTTCTTCGTCTTCCCCTTCCGCTCGCACCACTCTCCCTCCTCAGCAGCCCTTCTTCGATTCGACTCTCCTCCCGCACCAACGGCATCCTCACTGCACGCCCTCGCCACAACAAGCAATCTTCCACACTAATTACTCGCGCCTGCTCGCCTGTTGCGCACGTTGGCCGTTGCGGCGCTACAGGAAGGGGGAGGCGCGCGCACACGAGACCACTGTAACATGTGCAGGGCGAGGCCGCCATGATGGCCGCTGGTGATCGTATCCTTTCCTGCCGCGGCTCGACCGCTCTCTGTCCCCTTCTTGAAGTCCCGAGAAGCCGCCCGCCCCTGTGACTCACAATAATAAGCGCCGCGCAGTCTCAAGCCAACGGCGTGTTTGCAAACGCGAAGAGCGCGACCGACTGTCGCTGTCCGCTCAGCGATACGTCAGTGTCGGCGCGCGCGGACGTTTTGAAAAGCAGCGTCGCCGGTGCCGGAGGGCGGGAAATGCGATACGCTCGCTGTCGCGCAGCCATAACGACACGCCTGCCAGTGCTTTAGATGTTGGTAGGGGGCAACGTCTGATGGCAGCGAATGTGTGTGCATGCGTGTATCGCCCTAACACGTGCGCGACAATTGCAGTCCCTTGTAGCTCGGGGGTTTCCGACACGGATTTTGTGTGCCCGTTCGCGCTGCCGTCCATGTGTTCTGATTTGTTCTAGATACAACGCTGGCCAAACTGTATTATGTTTGCAGCGATGGGAAAGGGGTGGGGAACATGTGCTGTTCAAACAGAATGAGGAGCGGAAAATCGTGTCAGCTAAGCAGGAAAACGCAACGATGTTTTCATGGCGACCCAACTTTAAAATGCGGAGTATAGAAGTGAGAAGACATGCGTCATAACGAGGCTACCACAATCTCATTATTTCCTTGTTTAAACATCTCATATAGAGGTATGCTACATCATGAAGATATGGTAACGGTCTCCAAAGAGTTTCAACCAAATATGGACGCACGCACGTGTGGGCAAGCTCCGAGCTCCGTGCACGGAGCTCAGAGCTTGCCCACACGGATCTCGGTGACCACATGTGGTCACCGAGATCCGGGTGGTCACGCCTTTAACGAACCCTCTATAGCTGCTAAACGTCTATGGCAGCCGAATATAAGACAGATGCATTTTCTGACGTATTCTAGAGACATGTTTACCTGGTCAAGCTTCTATGGCGTTCTACACTGGAGGGTCGCACCTATGGAGTCACTAATGTGTATCACACGCTACACTCACGCATAGAGTGCACGCATTCACATAGAACCTACGAGTTGCATGCCACGAACCAATGTGCTCACACATCAGCCGCCGCGAAAGAGTCTTCCTAACCCTGCAATGTCAAAACATGGAGCAACCAGCTATTCACGAACTGAAAACGACAAGAACGAGACAACAGTTTTGCACTCGACTGATCTGTTGAAGTGTTTGTGGGGCCTTTCTTTTTAGCGCAATTTTTCCTGCAAAGACAACAGTCAATGCTATACATTTCCTATTGCGCAGCCAGCATTCCTGCATTAAGGGTGGGCGTTCTATCGTAATTCAGTGATGCCTAATTCACTCCCTAATTGCTTCGCTGAACGTGACTTTCGCGAATACTTCTATCGCATGGGAGGTGTGTTGTCACGCGCGAAAAAAACACGAAAATCCCTAGCGTAAGGGAAGCGAAACAACGACTGACAGAGCTAATCCAACTTATTACACAATGTCCGTGGCTCGCGTTGGATAGCGGCCAGATCAAGAGCCGTGATCTCTCGTGGTTCGAGAGCAGCCGGACCTATTGCATCAAATGGGGCGCACGCCGCACCACCGTGGCTGTAGACGCTCGAGGCGTTGGCGCTAGTCCAGCCACGGCAGGCAGACAAATTGCTCTTCGGTCGTCAATGAGTGCTCACTCGCATGGATACAAGCGACTGAGCGAACTGTTACAAAGCTCCCGAAACACCTCCTCTGCGTCCTCCCACCGAAAATAGCCTATCAAGCAGGAGGATCTCTTCAAGTGTATACTGCAGATACGTGGCTATCACCAAAGGCCACCTGTGGTCTATAACGTATCCATCGTAAAGTAATGCCGCTTATACCTTGCTCCGCCACCCTTCTATATATATATGTACATCAAAGGCCACACGCTCCCGCCGACTGCTAGTTAATTCTGTGCATTCGTGGGGATCAAGACACTGGACGTGGTGGTCACAATAGACACGCCCGTTTTCTTCTAGAATCAGGTATACGTATAACGGCTTTTGTTTAGCTCTCTGATGCAGGCATATACGCGGCGTGGTAATCTCGAAGCTGGCAGGTGTAAAAAGCCTCAAGAGCGCACGAGGCGTGTCGGAATGTTCTGGGCCCATGAAGGCGTAACATATGTTTAGCTGTACAGGGTCCGCTTTCGTTGAACGGAATTGTAAAAGCGTGGTGGTACGTGATCACTAAGGCTTATCAGACGAGTGTGGCCCTACTATCCATACTATTGATCATGAGAGTTCGAGGCTCCGCTGTTCGATCTGGTCAAGCCGAATGTTATATTGAATAAGCTGTTGTTAAACATAGCACGCGCGCGCGTTTGTGTGTGGAGGGGGGGGGGGGGCGTCGTGCATGACAGGGGCGACTATAGATCGTGTGGGGTATATCAACGCCGTATATCAACTTCAACCTGAAGTTGATATACGGCGATGATGATTATCATGATTATGATTATAATTATTCATTCATCATCAATAATTTCCTTAGCTGCGTTGTGATGGAAGCAACTTTCCCTAGGTTATCTATATTGTTTGCTCAGAAAGCCTATTCTATACAAAAACTCTATCATTGTCTATCGTGCAGTCCTCTCCCCTTTTCTCCTTGTAAGTGCCCTCATACACTTCCAACTATAAATAACGGCGTTGTCACAGATTATACCGATAGAGAGCGTTGGTGATGCTAATGTCTGTATGGTCACGTGCAAGCAGTTGCACCACTCTGAAGGGCAGTGACCCTCAAGAGTTCCCGCTAAGCTGTTCTTTCGTTTCGCTACAAAGGTTGCGGATGCTCTCCACATGAGCACGTATAGTGTTCCGCCCCGGAGGACTTGAGAAGTCGAGCGTAAATGAGGCGATAAGTCAAGGAGGGGGCGATGTGGAGCAACTGTAGGTGTCTCCACTAGCAGCGCGGGAAATGCAAATGCGAAAGAAACAAAAGAAAAACAGCTCCCACAGAGGAAGCGAGAGCTTGGCTCCCTCTCTCCAAAATCTCTGCAGCGTTGTGTGTGGACCTGCCATGGTGCGCTGCCTGTGTCCTCTTTAAAAATCCATGATTGAAAAGCACGCCGAGTAAACGCGAGCGCGGGCCACCTAGGTGATGTAACCGTCGTTTTTCTTGTGCGTGAAAAAAAGATATTAGTCGAAAACAGAGCAGGTACCTGTGAGTGAGGGAGTGAGTGATCCTCAGACCGGCCATGGTAGAGTCCAGAAGCTTCTCTAACCATCAAGGCAAATCCTTGCAGATCCTATTAGTAAAAAAAAGTACATCTGATAAGTGAATGAAAGAACATTTGTGATAGATTTACACAGCCATTCCATTCATCGGCATTATGCGTCTCATCAGCAGCTGCTGTTGCGGACACCTGCATATTAACATGCACACGACACATACGCACGCTATTATATGGAGGAATTCTGTAGGAGGCTGTCGCGAATGACACGTAAGGCTCGATTCTCATCACACTGGGCATTCTCCTCTGCAGAGCTGCACAGAACTAAATGAAGCCCGCCTTTCAGCGTAGACAAACAGCCGCGGAGCGTTACACGCATCGCCCGTCCTGTTATACGCGCCCTTCTGGCCACGGTCCCGTTCTTGCCGGAAGAGGCGCCGGGCGCGTTCATCTTCTCAGAGCCAGTAGGGCGCGGGCTTTGTTTACATTCCGTTTGTGGGAGAGCCCCGTGTTCGTTTTCGCGGAAAAGCGTCGTAACGCGTGCCCTCCTTCCCCGCCACCGGATTGTGCGGCCGCGAGGAAGGCTGTCTTCTAGGTTCAATGCCCCTGACTCCGTTGAATAACGGCCGAAGAGCAAGGACCGTGGTGCCCTGGCTATGACTTGTGTGCGTGTGGGCGGGATGAATACTCCGCGGTGAGCACGCCCTGAATCGAGCGGGAGAGAAGGGGGGGGGGGGGGCTGGATGCGATTTGGAACTTGTCAGCTTATCTTGGCCACATGGGGGGGGGGGGTAAATTGAAAGGACTTTCAGATTATTTTTATTGCATATTGGCAGCCAGGGTGCATGATCAGTGATGCAGGAAGAAGGGCGGAGATTATGCTGGCACTGTCTATGATACGGTTGCCATACCCGGTCTGCAGGCGTTGCTACGACTCGTCTTGTGCTTGGAAATCCATTCAGCGCGACGCAGGTGTGGAAACGCTGGAATTCTTCTCGGCACTTTGACGTACCGAGGCGCTGGTGAACGATTGATGGAAAACAAGCGTAGGACTTGATGGGACAGTATATCAAAATACGTGTGACATTGAGAAAGTGGAAGAGAGCAGTGTGGTTCGGAGAACGCAGAGGGATAACCGTTGTTCCAGTTCCCATTCAGCGAAAGAAATTGACCGGAGTTGGTAACGTCATATGTGGTAAAGGCAACGGGCGCCCAGTTACAACTCAAGCGATACTAAGAGACGGGGAACGCAGCCCGTTAGATGTAGTCACGAAATTATCAAGTTCGCATGCAAAGATAAAGTGAAATCAGATCGCACGTTGTACGGTAAAAAAGTAGTCGGAATTGGTCTTGCTAAAATCTACCCAATCATAATTGATATGGTTTAACGTCCCAAAACCTCGATATGATTATGAGAGACGCCGTAGTGGAGGGCTCCGGAAATTTCGATCACCTGGGGTTGTTCAACGTGCACCCAAATCTGAGCACACGGGCCTACAACATTTCCGCCTCCATCGGAAATGCAGCCGCCGCAGCTGGGATTCGATCCCGCGACCTGCTTGTCAGCAGCCGAGTACCTTGGCTGCCGAGTCAGCAGCCGAGCCGAGACCTGCTTGTCAGCAGCCGAGCAGCCGAGTGGTGGTTTTGGGACGTTAAACCCCCCATATCAATCAATATCAACTCTATCGAAATTTCACCACCGTGGCCGGCTATCAAGCCCGTGCCACCGAACTCAGCAGTTCTGCACTTAGCGTGCTATATATGCTACACCATGGCGCGTAGTCTTGAGGCAACAGGCGAGTGCCTTCTTTTTTCTTTTGAGGGGAAGTGGCGAGCGGAGTTACAATATCGCAGTAAATACAACTATGCTTTCGCGAGCGAAAAGCACGTAACAGCTACCCGCAACTGGCCTGTGCGAGCGGTATGTGTCGGTTGTGCAGCATGTTGGGCAGACACCGCCATGGTCCGCTATCGAGCCTAAGCCGGTCTAGGGGGCTCAAGTTTCAGCAACGTTATTGATATTTCTAGTCTTATGCCTGCGTAAAGATACGGAAGCAGTTTTCTCCACAACACCGATATGAAGATCGCAGCAAAGAATCTGTTTGGGCGAGAATGCCTCCAGTGCCGAATGTTTCATACCTGCGAAATGTCCAAGCATCGTGGTTCTCAAGCTCGCTCCTACCTTGTAAGCCGACGCTGTTTCGAATAAGTGACGTACTATAGCACAAGTTTATCGGGTGAATCATTAGTTTGTGTGATGAAACAATTGTAACCCATCTTCGCTGGCATGAAACCGGCACCCTCGGTGAAGTTGATCGAAGTGGTAAAGAGACGACCGGTAGCACAAGCGGCCCTGCGTCACCTGTCTCCCGTGTTGTCGATATACGGCTGCACGATCGCCCGTCCGAGTGGATGACAAAAAATCTGCCGAGTTTGATGCCCGATCCGACAGTGCAGTGTTACGGAACGTCACCGAACCAGCGGCTGCTCCACGAGCGCGTCGGACGTCGAATCCGGTGAAAAATCGCACCCACTTTATGCACTCTAGCATGAGCTGCTTCCTCCCATGGCAATTTAAAAAAAGCCACGGAAAATTCTCCTAGACGAAAGCGGCAGCAATCACGCAGTGAGAACACCTGTGACGAAGGCTCCGCGAAGGCAGGTGATCACCGCATCGACAGCCATTTTGGTTTTCTTGTGGCGCCCCCTATAGTCACTGAAAGTTGCGAATGGAAAGAGGAAGACATAGAAAGAGGGGAACGGAAGGAAACAGGTACAAAAAAGACTGTATAAACAGAGAGAATTAAAGAAAGAGAAAGGGGAAAAAAGGAGAAACGTCACCCATATCCGTTCTTTCATCTGCAGGCTTCCCACCACTAATGCGAAGCTGCCATAACCTTTGTTTCCTGAAATCGAATCGTACGTTTATTTCGTGTCATACATAGAAATAACAAATACTCGTCGGACCTGTAGGCATAGGCTAATCACAGGTCCGCTAAGAAATATTTAGGAAATCGTAGCCCCAGCATCGAATGAAGAACAACATTAGTAATAAATAAATAAACAAAATGTGTTGAATTATCAAATCAACACAGAGTAACTAAGTCAATGAACCGAGAACTGACAGGTATACGCGCACCGAAGAACGAGGTAAGGTCTACACGCATATAAAGAAAAGAAGCCGTCTCAACTTTAGAATATGCTTTACGTGAATATATTACACATGCTAAAAAAGAGATGCATTACAATATCAATTAAACCCGAGTTAGCAAATAAAATGCGTTTGCTGAACGACAAGGTGTGTATATAATATACAAGCCAGATAAATATGGCTTTTCGTAACATAATAAATTCGTCGCGCAAGCCATGAACCGAGAGACTGCGACAGCAATAAGGTCGCAGGTATACATGCTAACTCGGAAAATTCAATAAATAATAATAAATGCATGTTGCGGCTTTCGAAATAAACAAAAAACAATAGCTTAGCGGTACAAAGCTGGAATAAATAGTGAAGATCGGCGGCCCTTTTTGTTTGTCTCTGTTTCTCTCTCTTTCTCTGTTTGACTATCTCCTTTTTGTCTCTTTTTTTTCTTTTTCCCATATTTCTTTCTCTGTCTCTGTATACCTCACTTTGTTTCTATCTTTTCCTCACTTCCTGCCTTTTCTTTCTATATCTACCTCTCGCCCCGCCGCGGTGGTCTAGTGGCTAAGGTACTCGGCTGCTGACCCGCAGGGCGCGGGTTCGAATCCCGGCTGCGGCGGCTGCATTTCCGATGGAGGCGGAAATGTTGTAGGCCCGTGTGCTCAGATTTGGGTGCACGTTAAAGAACCCCAGGTGGTCGAAATTTCCGGAGCCCTCCACTACGGCGTCTCTCATAATCATATGGTGGTTTTGAGACGTTAAACCCCACAAATCAATCAATCAATCAATCAATCTTTCTATCTATGGTCTTCTTTCGCGGTCCGGGTTCGTTCGCTCGCGCTTAGGACGTATTGCATACCACGAAGAGAGCGCATGAAGTTCATGAGGATTAAGTTTCTTTTTTTATAAGTAGCTAGCGACACGCTTTTTACCACTTCTGGAAAGCTCGTTTGCTCTGGCACAAGATGGTTAATCATTTGGAGACTGCTTTGAAGTACCCAGTTGTACTTTTGGCAATAGAGAGCGGCGAGGGACGTGGTGCCAATAGTGGTTTTCGTGTAAACGCAGCGCGCTACGGGGGCACACGAAACAGAGTGCACATTGGCACCTCGTTGACAAATGTTTTCAAAGAAGCCTTTCTGGTTCGTTTTAAATATGTGTAACATGCCAAAAATGCACTACCGAGACAATGCCATCAGCCTTTGTACACCCGTTCAAGTCTGTTCCCTCTTTCAGCTGGAAAGGTCTGCTAGGAGCACGGTGTAAGAATATACAGGTGCTGACATCTCCCCGCAACGCCTTAAAAAGCGCAATCCCAGTGCGTCCAGCTAATGTTCGGGTCGTTATCAGTAATATAGCAGCTTCAGCGGCCCCTTCCTAGATGGCGCTAAAACGAGCGGGTCAGCCGTCTCGGCGGCACGCTCAGGAGTGCGCTTGCTGCCGATCTTGATGTTGGCATGTGTGACCACGCAGTTTCGAAGCCAGTTTTTTTTTGTTGTTCGCGTGTGTTCAATGTTATTCTATGGATGAACAAATTTCTAGGCGTATTCACTTACAGACTTCTGCTGGGGCCCACATGTGGCCCACTTTAAGAAGAGGCTGACAGACATCGCTAACTTATTCAAGTATCTTGGAGAAAAAAAAAACCTGGGGGACTTCAGTACATGCAATGATGCAAGCGTACAAGACGCTTTTTCTCGGCAATTTGCGATACAGCTTGCTCGCGTTGACCAATACCTGCAGAACCAGCATTCGCACACTCGAAAGCATCCAGGCTATGGCTCTGCGAGTTTGTCTGGGCCTACCACGATGTTAATCAACAGCTGTGAAATAGATGGCATACGGAAGAAAGCAGACATGGCGCCTCTAGAAGTGGCACAGATGGTACTTCATCATTTTCATATAATGCATAATGAAAAAGCGAAGATATATACACATGGATCATGCACTGAAGAAGCGTCAGCCTGTGCGGTCTTATATCCGAAATTCAGAAGAAGAGAATGTACAAGTTATCGCACAAATATTCATCGACGACAGCAGAATCGGTGGCTATCTTTGAAGCAGTTAAGCTTATCTGCGAGAATTCTGAGCCACGAAAGTTGGTGATACGCACGGATAGCAAACCTGCCTTTAAGCTAATCAAAAATGCGAGATCACTTTACAAAAATGGTGAAATAGCACAATGTATTGCAGAAACTATAGAATATGCCTCAGCGCAGGGTCACAACATCGTATTTCAATGGATACCCAGTCACATTGGAATGAAGGGAAATGAAGAAGCTGACAGCCTCGCCAAGAAAGCATTGAATGAAGAACGGGATTGCGCAATCTCTATGTCCGGGGCGGATATTCGAGATTTTCGAACGCAAGGAGCTAACCATTGTTCGATGGAGAAGCGGTTTGATAGCCCTAAATCAAAGGAATCAGTACTTTATAAGGTTGATCCACACAGAATTTTTTTATAGCGACAGATCTCCCCCGACACTTAGAGACATTATTTCACAGACTTCGATTGGAAGTAGCATACACAAACAGCTTTCTGCACAAGATACATCGATCCAACTCACCGGAATGCCATTGATGTCATGCAGAAGAAAATGTTTGCCATATTCTTTTGGAGTGCGTTAAATACGCGAATGAAAGAGAAAAAATAAAGAACAAATTAGCAAGTTTGGACAGACGGCCCCTCACATTAAAGAAATTACTTGGACCACGGCCTGAGATGCATTTTTAGGAAAAGGCGAACATCTTCCTGACAGAATTCTTAGTGGAGACCGCACTGGATAAGCATCTGTGATAGACAGCCAGGGATTGATATATATGAAATGTATTAGTACATGCATATGCTGGCAGCAGAAAAGTGGGGTTTGCGTGTGAACAGTTTGACTGTGAACTGCTCCAAGCAAAATTTCCATTGGCTGATATTTGAACTGGTTTCAGTGTGCTATTATGTTTGTTTTTTGTATTGTTCATTTTAGTGTACTATTCAGCATTATTCTTTTTCTTTCGCTGCAGAACTTATTGATTTGGAGTAGCCGGGGCAACATGGACCTCAACCTCTCCACAGCAAAACAGTTAGAACAGAACAGTTGAGACAATCACGATCGCAAATGACTACCCGCTCAAGACGCATATCCTAATGGATCTGCTCAGAGCACACGTGAGGCGTCTTACTCGCGCCCCTGCTTATCATCTAGCCTCACTGCCAGAAGACGGACCTCGTGCCTCATTTTGACAGTCTTGTCATATATCGCACACACATACCCACGGGATATACAACTCCGTCCAGAATTGCAACTCCATCATGGTGTATGACTCATCCACATGTTGAACTCGCTGTTCCAGGCATACGGTCAAAAACCTGGCTCTCGTCTCCAGCGCTAAAACAGCTTTCTCTTCTCTTGTTGTACGAGAAGTACAGTGAGCATACATATCTATATACTGACGCTTCAACTAAAGTGTCTGCAGTGTCGGTGATCTTTCCTGCAACAGGGACAACGACGAAGATTCGGTTATCCCAACAGACGTCATCGACAGCTGTGGAACTTGCTTCTCTACCTAGCGTAGTTAGTCATTAAACACCAGGAAGCCATGGAGCGTGTTCACGCACTCCAACGCAGCACTAAAGTGTTTAGTATTCGCCTTACGACGGGGACCTTATGAACAACTAGTGCTGTAAAATAGAGCTGCTTCACTACCTCTTCGAAGAGGGACACAAAATCATGTTTCAGTGGCTTCCAAGTCACTGCGGCATATTGGGCAACAAACGTGCCGATGCAGCTGCTCGATCAGCACATGAAGATGGTGAAGAAGAATCTATACACTTTTCAAGGACTGATGCCGCAATGAGAATCTGAAAATCACTAATGAAGTAAAATCCCTTTGTAACGCTGAGTGCTTAAGGGCACACGTGACTGCATAGGCTGGACACGTCTCGTCGACTTCGGCCTCCGTCCGGACTCTCGTCTTGAGACAACGGTGCTTTGCCGACTGTGGTTTGGTGTCACTTTCATCAAAGTTTTCGGCCTCCGAATCGGTATGGAAGACAGTACTGCTTGCGGTCATTGCGGCAGCGATGAAACGATAGAGCACGTTCTCTGTCACTGCCCTCGTTATAGCGTGCAAAAACGGCTGCTAGCTGCTGCGTTAGCTCGCCTTGACGAAAGACCTTTGTCAGAACAATCAGTGCTTGAAAGGCGACATGATCTGTCTTCGCACAGAAAATCAGTGAACGCCTAATTGAACTTTTTGCGTGGTAGTGGCCTATTGTATAGGCTATAGCACTCCAGCTCAATTTTTTTCTCTCATTTTCGCGTGTCTATTTTGTATTTCGCTTTCTTTCGCATCTTTCTTCGTGCTCCCTTCCCTTAGTGCAGGGTAGCAAACCGAATGATCCAATTTCTGGTTAACCTCCCTGCCTTTCCCTCATTTTATTCTCTCTCTCTATCGATGAAGGTGACACCGAATTGCTGAGAGGTTCTCGCAATGGGTAGAACATGTTTTGTACTTTCTGGCTATCGGACTTGTGCAGAGCGTATGCTTCGATTCAAAGTGTCATCTGAAAGTGATCGTTGGCATTAATATGTGAACGCTCGTAGTAACTCTAGCCATGAACAACCGCATTGCCTTACTGTGCTGTTTATGAAATACTTGCGTGGTTCAAATCTTTATATATTTCGCAGAAAAACTCCATTGCTATTGTGCGCTTGATATGAAATAATTGCGCGTTTCAAATAATTATTTATAGCGCGTACACATGAAAGAAATGCTGCTATTGTTCGACAATTTCCTGTGTAAATGAAAGCAGCGATACGGATGAAATAAGTTTCTGGGGCAGTAGCTATTTTCTTTTGTGCAGTGTAGCAAACGAGTACTTCTAGATTAACCTCCCTGTTTCTTCCTTTTATTTATTTTTCTGATTTGAATAGAGGGGTAATAATTTTACCGAGGGTTTACGTGTCAAAACCACGATTTGATTACGAGGAACGCCGTAGTCGAGAGCTTCTGAATATTTTTGACCATCTGGGGCTGTCTCAAGTGCACCTGCGTTTAAGAGCGTTGGAGTTCCTTGCATTTTTCTCCAAAGGGAAATATTTTGACGGAGGATTGGCAAGCGAACTAACGTAGTTTTTTTTCTACCTCGAGGGATGATGTAAAAAGACAAATATACAAGTGCAGGCGAGCGGAACTTAGCCTTAAGCACTCCCCGTTCGATCCGTGTTGACGACGTTCACAGCTTACACAAGACATTTTTGTGGTAATGAATCCTTAAAGGGACACTAAAGTTAAATAACAATTTACGTCAGAGTGGAGTAACTTGCGAGACGACGACGAAGTTACTTAGTGATAGAACGCGTCTGTCACTACTAAGTGTTTTTCGTTATATTTTCCACGATTCCTGGGACGCTCCCTGCGTCCCGCCTTGTGGCGATGGCAGCGGCGACTTCTACAGGCCCACGTGGTCAAATGTCAGCGCCCTCAAGCTCTTCTGTGGCTCAAGGCTCATGGTCCATCACCAGCGACGGCTCAAGAGATGCTCCTGCTCTCGTGCACATGGACGAAGAACGAACTGCTGGCCCGTCTGGCTACAGCTCAGCATTTGTAAGCTCCGCAAGAAAACGAGGCTCTTGGTGCAGCTCCAGTGAAGACACGGACATCTACTCAGTCGACGGCGACGACTCATCAGATGGCAGCTTCGTGTCTGTGATGAGCCGCAAGGCCAAAAGGAGGCTAATCAAGACGTCATCACCAGCAAGCACGTCAACCGTGAAGGCAAGGAATGAACGCTGGCCGCATACCATTCTCTTCATGCCCGTGGATCCTTCCGCCAGCCTTCGAAAATTGAACAGGCAAGCCATTTCCAATGTTCTTGAGGGAATAGCACAGAATGAAATCAAAGAGGTCCGGCTGAACACACGTAAGAACGTTTTAGCCGTTGACACAACACATGCAGATACGCTGCAGAAGCTTCGAATGATGACAGAGTTTGGAGATGTCAAAGTACGAGCGGTCGTACCGATGACTGGAACCTGCACTGCAGGTGTCATTTACGACATTGACTTGGCAATCCCAAACACGGATCTACCCATTCTGATAAAACCAGCGTACGAAGGAGTAGTCATTAAGCATATAAGCCGCCTCGGGAACAGCCGCTGCGTTAAGCTAGTCTTTGAGGGCGACTCAATCCCTACGCACGTCAAGGTAGGACATTTCCGGCATGTGGTACGGCATTTTGTCCCAAAGTCGCTTCAGTGCCACAAGTGCTTCAAGATCGGTCATGTCAAGGGCGTCTGTGCAAACTCCACCGTATGCCCCCGGTGCGCGGAGGCGCACACGGTAGACACCTGTTGTGCAACAACTTATAGGTGCGGCAATTGTCGAGGTACGCATGAGGCCACGTCTAAGGAATGCCCAAGACTCAAGAAAGAAATGGGTATCCTGAAAGAAATGGTCAGGGATAATTCAACCCATAGAGAAGCTTCACAGAAAATCCGGCGTCGACGTCGCCACCGACGGAAGCGCTCCAGTCATGGTGATATTCATGCACCACTTCGGTCTACACCACCATCAACATCTAGTAGAAAGCCAGAGAGTACAAGAAAACCTCCACCGGCGAAGCCTCTCTCCCCTGAAGACTGGCCGGTGCTTGCGAACGCGCGGCCTTCCGAGCAGCCTTCCCGCTCTCTGCTCCCAGTGAAAGCCAATGCTGCTGATGACGAGGCTCCAAAAGCAGATCGTCAAACTATTCCTATGCTGCGATCCATTGTGAGTGTCATCAGAAGTCTTCTGACAAGCATCGACACGCCAACTGCTAGGAGCGGCCTACAGGTGCTGGACGCGTTGATTCCGGTCCTTGCAAGCCTCCAGTAAAGCCATGGCCGACAATAACAAGTCGTTCCGTCAGGAGGTCAGAGAAGCGTCCATCTTTCAGTGGAACGCAAGAGGTCCGAGATCTCGCATATCTGATTTTCGCCAGTTTGTTCATCTGCACCGATTTCCCATCATGATTATATGTGAACCGAAATTATCGCACCCAATCAGATTATCCGGCTACGAGTCATTTTTCTCTTCAAGTGACATCGAAAGTAGCAAAGTTGTTGTATTTATTCGCCGGGAGCTTACTTACGTCGTCCAGCCAGTGCAACCTCACGACAGCAATCAGTATGTGTGCTTGTCTGTTAAAAAAGGAAAAGTGACATTCGCACTTCTAGGCGTGTATATATCCCCATCAGGTCATTTCGACGCCAACAAACTAGACGGCATATTAAGGGCACATCCGGGTCCGTGGGTTATCACCGGGGATTTCAATGCGCATCATCCCATCTGGGAAGCTCAAGGCTTAATTCAACGGGACGACGTCTAGCATCATTGGTATCCAGCCATGGTCTCGTCCTTCTGAATGATGCCAGTCCTACGTTTTTACGAGGCACTACATATAGCAGCTGCCTTGATTTGTCCTTTGTTTCACGCCGATTTGCTACACGGGTAAAGTGGTTTTTGGACATTGAAACACACGGAAGCAACCACATCCCCACTTACCTGAAGATCAAAGGTATTTCGAACACGTACTCCTCTACCACAACACAAAGAATAGATTGGAGTGTGTTCAAGACTCAACTTGAGGATGCTTGTGAAGAAGGCCTGTCCAATGGTCTTCAGCAAGCTATTAAGGAAACTGCACATGCGACTACGCGCACAATAATACACTCTTCGAAGTACTCTGAATATGACCTCGAGCTGGAGCGACTTCGTGCGATACGCCGTCGTGCCGAAAGACGATACCGACGCACCAATTCCACAGACTATCTACGGACAGCCCGGCGCATCCAAAAGAAGATACAACGGCGCCTTGACAAATTAGACACCCAACGATGGAGGAAATTTTGTGCGTCGCTAGATCCTCATAAACCGCTGTCT
The DNA here is from genome assembly GCA_013436015.1 of Rhipicephalus annulatus. NCBI lineage: Eukaryota > Metazoa > Arthropoda > Arachnida > Ixodida > Ixodidae > Rhipicephalus > Rhipicephalus annulatus. Next base: position 198,280 of record WOVY01000283.1, on the reverse strand, counting down.
CAGATATGGAGAATTGTGCGAGGCCTACGTTCTGTTCCAGAGCAGCGTTTTCCCTTCAAAGCCCTTGCACTTTTTCATCGCCGGTATGAAATTGAGGTAGCAGAAGATTTCTGCGCTATGACCGTGGGCCAGACAGCGTACACAAGCCTACATACAGTGAATCAAATCCCTCACTCACGGGACCCACGCATGGATCTACCGTTTACATCACAGGAGCTCGATGCGGCGCTCGTCTTATGTAATAAGTCCTCGTCAACTGGCCCGGATGACATCTCATACAAGATGCTGTGCAACCTTGGTAAACGGGCACGAGAAGCACTCCTTAACATCTTCAACGATTCCTGGCAAGCTGGCGTCGTTCCGCAAGATTGGAAGATTAGCCGCTTGGTACCGATCCTTAAGCCTGGCAAATCTCCCCTGGACATTGCCTCTTACCGACCGATCGCACTCTCAAGTTGCGTAGGAAAGGTAATGGAGAGAATGATCTTGGCCAGGCTTGAATGGTACCTGGAATACTATGAGATATATCCGAACGCCATGGCTGGTTTTCGCCGTCACCGATGTTCGATCGACAATGTTATAGATCTCGTCACATATGTCCAGCAACAAAAGGCAGGTAAACGACTATCTGCAGCCATGTTCCTTGACGTAAAAGGAGCATACGACAACGTTCTACATGACGCCATCCTCGAAGCCATTGAGTCAGTGGGCCTAGGCGGGCAACTGTATTGTTGGACACGCAGCTATTTACAAGGGCGGACCTTGTTTGTGAACACTGCAGATGGTCCAACTTCCCAACACCCAACGCATCGTGGAGTGCCGCAAGGTGGCGTCTTGAGTCCAACCCTCTTCAACCTCGTTCTCATTGGTCTTGTAGAACGATTACCAAGTGTGGTCAAGTTATCCGTGTACGCTGACGACATCTGCGTCTGGACATCTGGCGTGACAAGGCCTCAGGTACTGTTATGCCGGCGAGTCCTCGTCAAACGTCCGTGCCTCTGAAAAAGGCAATCTGGGTCAAGGCCAGCCCGCAGTCTGCCTGGCGCGATCAACTCGACGGCGTGAACACGCGCGGCGCCCCTCTGGCCCCCGTGCATTGAGTCAGCTGCGCACGTGACAGCGAGCCGGCGTCCTCGTGTCTGGTGGTCTGACGCATGGCGTGGCGACCCCATTGGCGGAACCAGCCCTGACGACCAGCGGCGCTTCTGATTGGACCTTTTGGTTGGACCCGGTGTAAATAAAAGAAGCCCTGCGGCGCGTCGCGATCGGTGGTCCTATGGGAGAGGAGGCCCCGTGTCGGAGAGCCGACATGTGTGTGAGTCGGCGGTTTTAGGCGAAAAGCTGACCTATGTGTTAGAGAGGAGAGCTCGGCTCTTCGAGTCTCTGTCGGCCCCAGTGCCGAAATTGTAACGCTTCTGTATATATGCTGTACATAAACCTTGTTTAACTCACCGTCGTCTCGTCCGCTCGTCTTATCAGCTCTGCGCAGAAGCAGTCGCGAGCTGAGAAACATACGCTACCAAACGGCTGGTGACCTTCCCGGCGGAGTTGAAAGCAGTGGCGCCTGTGGGACCGGGTCGGCGTCGCCGTCTTTCGCAACAGTGGTGGCAGCGGTGGGATCGGTCCGTCGTTCGCAACAGTGGAGGTCAGCGGTGAGATTTCGGAAGTGGCTTCGCAACAGTGGTTGGCAGCTGCGGGATCGGCCGGCGTCAGCGACATCGATGCGGTGAGTGCCTGATGTTTTCCCCTCAGTTCACCAGACTACTCGAGCTCAGGTTGTAGTAGTTTAGAGAAGGGCTGTGTGAAGCATTGTAGTGAGCTTTGATCGTTTCAAGCAAAGTCGAAGTGTTATGAAACCGAAGTTAATGCGGAGGGGGTAAACACAGGAGAGTGAAAAATTGCTTGCGCGTCTTGCTAGTGGACTTATAGTGGGTACGGCAAGTAAATTGTTAACAGGGGCAAACAGCAAGAGGCTAGTGTGAACGATGGAGAACTTTAAAGTGAAGGAACTCGTCGAAATTTGTGAGGAACTCGGCATTACTTTGGGCCGTGCGAAACGAAAGCAAGCGATCCTTGAGATCATGAAGGATGAGGGAGTGTCGGCTGAGGAAGTCGATGAGGCCTGGGTGGATATTAAAGCACGCCGTGAGGAGGCTGAAAGGCGTGAAGCTCGCGAACGTGAGGAGGCTGAAAGGCGCGAACGTCGCGAGGAGGCCGAGAGACAGGAACGCCTCGAGATGAAACGAATAGAATTGGCAATACTACAGTGTTCACAGGCGCCTAGCGTAGCTTCTCCAACAGTTCAGGTCAGTGGTTTTAGAATTAGGGACCAATTGCCACCGTTCGTAGTAGGCGAGGACATGGCGAAATATCTCGTCAAGTTTGAACACGTCTGTGAGCGAAACGCGTTGGAGCGGTCTCTTTGGGCGCGGAACCTGCTAGCTCTTCTTCCCGGCGAAGTGTCCGACGCGATAACTTGCTTGTCGAGGGAAGCGTTTGAGAGCTATGACGAGGTTAAGGAAGTGCTCTTGAGACGTTATAAGTTGTCACCCGAGGCTTTCAGGCAAAGATTCCGGTATGCTAAAAAGGGGAATGAGTCACACGTTGACTTCGCGTTTCGTCTTAAAGCCGATTTGATTGAATGGCTCAAGGGCGAAGGTGTGTATGACGACCGCGATAAAGTGGTGGAATGCGTTGCATTGGAGCAATTCTACCGCTGCATCGAGGAGGATGTCAAACTTTGGCTGCAGGACAGACTTGGGGAAGTACAGTTAAACAAGGCAGCTGAGTTAGCTGAGGAGTATTATACTCGCCGAAAGTTGCATAGCAGGGCAGTGCGCGTTGAAAAGGATGAAAGAAAAGAGGGCTTTTCAAAGAAACTTGATCAACGGAAACCCGCTCCGCACCGTAATTTCAAAAAGGACCCGTCTCTTACGATGGACACTGTAGGGGAAGGGAAAACAGAAGCGGAGAAATCGAGTGAGGTTTCTACCACACAGGAATTTGAATCGGAAAACAAACGGAAGCCGCTAATCTGCTACAACTGTAAAAAGGAAGGGCACATCGCGAGAAACTGTCAGGAAAGATATGCCTTCGCAACAATCCGAGAATCAGAAAAAAACATGCGGTTGTTGGAGCCGTATCTCCAAGAAATTAGGGTGAATGAGAAAACGTGCCGAGCACTTAGAGACTCAGCGGCAACCATGGACGTTGTTCATCCTTCATTGGTGTCTCCGGATGGCTTCACAGGAGAATGCACGTGGATCAGGCAAGTCGCCGAGGAGCAGAGTGTTCGCTTACCAATCGCCACGGTTGTCATTGAAGGCCCGTTCGGTGAACTTCGCACCGAAGCAGCTGTGTCTGCCACGCTAAACGATCGTTTTCCTTATCTTTTCTCCAACAACTCAGAGCAGCTTCTCAAAGAGCAGGGCAAATCGTTCTTCCCCAACTTAGCGTGCATGGCTCTCACGCGATCGCAAGCGCGGAAGCTATCGCGGCAGCTTGATCTGGTTCAATGCAGTGGACTCTCAAGTGACCTTGTCGGCGGGTCGACGGAACCCCAGAAAGGAAATTTTCCGCATGAGTCATGTGAGCAGTCACGCGAGCGGCCCGTCGCGAAAGCGGTCGGCGCGGCCGGCGCGGTAGGGGGAGACGACATGGCGCCATTGAGTCAGAGCGAGAGGGTTGCAACGCTCTCGCCTGTAGCGGAAAGTTGGAGCGAGCTGCCGAGAGTTGATCGAGAGACGCTCATTCGAGAGCAGCGTGAGGATCTCTCGATTGAAGCGCTAGTGGAAAGCCAGAAAAACGCGGCAAAAGTGCTGTCGAGGGAGCACTACGAGGAATCGGTGAAGAAGCGTGCTTTTGAAGTTGATAATCAGGTAATGCTGCTGCAGCCGTCCAAAAAGAACAAGCTTGAGGTTGATTGGGAAGGGCCCGCCAAAGTATTATCGAAGCCTTGCGATACAAATTATGAAGTGAAATTAGGAAGGCGGCCGGACAAAATTTACAACTTGATGAAACCATACGTTCAACATCAAGCAGTCGTAAATCTGTTGTTGAATGCTTCAGAGGAAGAGGAAGCAGGAATTTTGAGTTCTAGTGAGGTAATTGAAGGGGGATCGAAAGTAATCCGGGAGCAGATAAACCTAGAGCCTAGCTTAAGTGAAGGAGGACCTGAGAAAGAGGACCTGAGAAAGATTGGTTCCGAGTTTGAAGACGTGTTTTCGGACCGCCCCGGAAACACGAGGGTGATCGAACACGATATCGAGCTAAGCGGTGACGAGTCAATCCGTAGCAAGCCGTATCGTTGTTCCCCTGTGCAACGTCGCAAGTGTGAGCCGCTCTTAGTTCCGCATAGGTATCGTCGCCTAAAAGTGGCCGGTTACTGAGATGGAGCATGTTGCTCCACAGCAATACTTTGACGTTCGCTAAAAAAAAGGGGAAAGCTAAACGCTAATGCAGGGGCATTGAGCAGTGCGTTCTAGCTAGTACATTCTCAACCATTCGGTTTCTCGCTGGCGATTCGGGGCAAAATTTTGATCTCATCACGACCTTAGCTGAGCGCTCTCGTCCAGAGTGAGCTCAAGGAGCCAACTGTATGTTGTATTCTAATTCGTTACGTTGTTGTACGTGGGAAAAAAAATTGAGTTGTCATTTTAAGAGTCTTTTGTCCCACATGTGCCTCTTGATGTAGAGGGAACAAAATTCCGATAGACACGTAGATAGGTATATGTTGTACTATACTTTGTCTGGTGTTCTGTCGGGTGACCGAGGGCACTTGCTTGTGTCGTGTGTTGTTTGTTGCCAAACCGTTCTTAGCAAGTTGCAGAACCATCGACAAGTGCTGAAGCCGAAGATGGTCAGAAGAGACGAGTGAAGCTGGTCGACAAGTTGTGGCGACAAGCCAGTGAAGCTGGGATCCGTCGTCAAGAATGGGCTATATTCCCGGAACAGTCTGGAGCTGTATTCTCCCCATGGCCCTGGAGGCGAACCTGGAGGGACCTGGCGAACGAGCGCACCTGACATCCGAGCCCCGTGGAAGCAGCTCGTCTTTCCGGTGCATTGTCTGGCGGCGGGGGTGCTGTTATGCCGGCGAGTCCTCGTCAAACGTCCGTGCCTCTGAAAAAGGCAATCTGGGTCAAGGCCAGCCCGCAGTCTGCCTGGCGCGATCAACTCGACGGCGTGAACACGCGCGGCGCCCCTCTGGCCCCCGTGCATTGAGTCAGCTGCGCACGTGACAGCGAGCCGGCGTCCTCGTGTCTGGTGGTCTGACGCATGGCGCGGCGACCCCATTGGCGGAACCAGCCCTGACGACCAGCGGCGCTTCTGATTGGACCTTTTGGTTGGACCCGGTGTAAATAAAAGAAGCCCTGCGGCGCGTCGCGATCGGTGGTCCTATGGGAGAGGAGGCTCCGTGTCGGAGAGCCGACATGTGTGTGAGTCGGCGGTTTTAGGCGAAAAGCTGACCTATGTGTTAGAGAGGAGAGCTCGGCTCTTCGAGTCTCTGTCAGCCCCAGTGCCGAAATTGTAACGCTTCTGTATATATGCTGTACATAAACCTTGTTTAACTCACCGTCGTCTCGTCCGCTCGTCTTATCAGCTCTGCGCAGAAGCAGTCGCGAGCTGAGAAACATACGCTACCAAACGGCTGGTGACCTTCCCGGCGGAGTTGAAAGCAGTGGCGCCTGTGGGACCAGGTGGGCGTCGCCGTCTTTCGCAACAGTGGTGGCTTCGGCGGGATCGGCCCGTCGTTCTCAACAGTACGCGCAAGACTTCAGAAAGCTGTGACGTTGGTATCATTGTACCTCAAGGACCAGGGTCTGAAAATCTCGCCAGCGAAATGTGCATTGATTGCTTTTAGTCGAAAGCCAATGAGACCATACGCTATATCAATCGATGGCCAAGTCATACCGTATGTCAAGACGCACAAATTTCTAGGCGTATTCATTGATAGAGACCTCTGCTGGGGCCCACATGTGGCCCACTTGAAGAAGAGGCTAACAGAAATTGCTAACTTATTCAAGTATCTCGGAGGAAAAACCTGGGGGACTTCAGTACATGCAATGATGCAATTGTACAAGACGCTTTTTCTTGGCTATTTGCGCTACAGTTTGCCTGTGTTGACCAACACCTGTAGAACCAACATTCGGACTCTCGAAAGCATCCAGGCCATGGCTCTGCGAGTTTGTCTGGGGCTACCGCGATGTTCATCATCAGCTGAGACAATCGAGATCGCTAATGACTACCCGCTGAAGACGCATATCATGATGGAAGTGCTCAGAGCACACGTGAGGCATCTTACTCGTACCCCTGCCCATCATCTAGCTTCACTGCCAGAAGCCCGACCTCGTGCCTCATTCTGCCAGACAGTCTTGTCATATCGCCCACACATTCCTGCGGGATATACAGCTCCATCGAGGATTTCAACTCCCCCATGGAGTATGACCTGTGCACATGTTGAACTCACGGTTCCAGGCATAGGGTCAAAAGCCCGGCTCTCGTCTCCAGCGCTAAAGCAGCTTTCTCTTCTCTTGTTATATGAGAAATACAGTGACCATACTCATCTGTATACTGACGCTTCAACTAAAGTGGATGGGTCTGCAGGGTCGGTGATCTTTCCTGCAACAGCGACAACGGTGAAGTTTCGTTTATCCCACCAGACATCATCGACAGCTGCGGAACTTGCTGCTCTACGTAGCGCAATTGAAGTCATTAAACACCAAGAAGCCAAGAAATGGAGCGTGTTCACGGACTCTAAGGCAGCACTACAGTGTTTGACATTCGCCTTACGCCGGGGACCTCATGAACAACTAGTGCTGGAAATTAGAGAGCTGCTTCACCACCTCTTCGACGAAGGACACAGAATCACGTTTCAGTGGATTCCAAGTCACTGCGGCATATTGGGCAACGAACATGCCGATGCAGCTGCCCGATCAGCACACGAAAATGGTGAAGAAAAATCTATACCATTTTCAAGGACTGATGCTGCAATGACCATCCGAAAAATCGCTAATGCAGAATTAAAATCCCTGTGGAACACCGAGTGCTTACGGCACACGCGACTGCGTAGACTGGACACGTCTCGTCGACTCCGGCCTCCGTCTGGACTCTCCCGACTCGAGACAACGGTGCTTTGCCGACTATGGCTTGGTGTCACCTTCACCAAAGCTTTCGCCTACCGAATCGGCATGGAAGACAGTGCTGCTTGCGGTCATTGCGGCAGCGATGAAACTATAGAGCACGTTCTCTGTCACTGCCCTTGTTACAGCGTGCAAAGATGGCAACTAGCTGCTGCGTTAGCTCGCCTTGACGACAGACCTTTGTCTGAACAATCAGTGCTGGAAAGACGACATGATTTGTGTGCTCACAGAAAATCAGTGAAGGCCCTACTGAACTTTTTGCGTGGCAGCGGCCTATTGTATAGACTGTAGCACCCCAGCTCCCCCCCCCCCCTTTTTTTTCGCGCGCGTCTATTTCCCTCTTCGCTTTCTTTCCAATCTTTCTTCCCCATTCCCCCTTCCCCTAGTGCAGGGTAGCAAACCGGATGCTCCATTTTCGGGTTAACCACCCTGCCTTTCCCTCATTTTATTCTCTCTCTACGTCAGAGTGAAAGCTCAATGTATGACAACATCTAAAACAATATTATCAACAACAGTGCCCTAATTACGGAGAAATTAAGGTAAATGCACAAGAACACAAGCGCCGCAGTAGGACATTTTCAAAATGATCCCGATGACATCAGACGAACCGCCTACACCTAATCACTAGAAAATCGATCTAACTCCATTAAATAAAGAACCTTCTGTGTATCAAGAGGCGCAATAAAAGGCTGCTTGTTTGTATTGTTTCATTCGTAGTAAAACAGAACCGCCGGACGTTACTATGAGAAATGGCGCGAATGTTTCAACAAATTCAATTTTCGCGCGGTAACATGGGACAGGTGGTGTCGTCTAGTGGTGCGCAGTTGAAACAAAAGCGTCTGCAATCTCGAAGCCAATGGCGGGAAATCGATCAAGAGCCGTTGTTGCTGCTGTGGCTCCCGCTTATCTCAATCTGCTGCTACTAGCGCACTAAAGCCGGGCAACGTTGTGCACGGCAACAGTGACGTGAGACGGACCAGTCAGTCCACTTCTTGAGGCGGGTAATTTGATGCGTGCTAACTCGATGCGGAGCACTAAAACGTGATTTTATTTCGAAATGAGTTCTTCCTTAGCACGAAAGTAACACTATATATACAAAACTTCTGGACTGCCATTTCAACAATCAACGTCGACTTAATAGTTGGCTTTTGTTTCCCTTTAAACCTGTTGAACCTTTGATTTTAATCTGAAATCTTTGTATATTTATCCGATTGCATACGCGCGTGGGCATGCCAAAATGCGTATGCGCGTGCGCATTCCCAAAATAGTATGCGCGTGCGCATGCCCTCATGAGTATGCGCGTGAGCATGCAGAAATACGTATGCGCGTGCGCATGCCAAAATGCGACTGCACATGCGTATGCCCCAATTAGTGTGCGCATGCGCCAATGCGTTTGCGCATGCGCAAGTTGAAGTATGCGCGCGCGCATGTGAAATCCGTATGCATGTGCCCATAGCGCGTGCGCATGCCTCCGGAATTATGCGCATGTGTGGTGCAGTAAACACTATCCCGTTGTACACTGGTGTAGTGTGCGCTGAAGTAGTTACTCTGTTCATATTGCGCATTCCCTATTCACCATTCTTTTTTTTTGGTGGGTGGGGGGTGGAGGACAATATATTTTTTTGTTCAGGGCGAATGCTTTACCCGCTCGTGTTCTTGCCGATCAAACGGGCACAGGTGAAAGGTTTTCCTACATGATTATTTTACGTTACAATATTACCCTGAGATGAGCAATGCGTGTGTGCACGGCGACCCAGTTAAGAGAATGGGACTTTGCGGTACCACTCGTGTTTCTTTCCAGGTTGCGTGCAGTAGTTCATCCATGTTATTGGGTGGTAAGTTGTCGCTGACAACATTTTGAGAGAGAAATAGAGAGGAAAGGCTTACCGCTGTGCTTAAACACAGCGGTAATCAGTTCCTTCTCGCATTTCGAGGCAGCGTACTATTTGAAGTGGGCGATCAACGGCATACTCTCAGCAAGCAAGTCTTTTCTTCCTGATGTGATGTGCGTCTCATGGCATGCAGGGTAAATGGGATCAACGTTTATGGCATGCAAGACCGCTTAGGTAGGATACGCACGGTCTTGAGGTATAGTGTGCTGCGTGCGCCTTACACAAGCCAAGGTGCACGAGTGGGAATACAATTTCGACAGATGGAAGTTTTCGTTATATTATTGAAAAAAAATGAAAGAGTTTCTAGTGGATGAAACTGATGCTTTTCTTGATTTTTGAAATTTGTAGTTAATGATTTTGTATTCGTTGCACCTTGTTCATTATTGTCCCTTTGCCTGTTGTTTATTATACTCTAATTTGTCTTGTGGAGCAACTCGATTTCCTAGTCAAGATGTCTCTTGTTAATTTATTTGATAGAAAACATGCATTTGTTTGTATTTGCCACCACTACATTAAGGACTGTTTATATTTCTATTTTTTTATTTACATTTCTGGCAGTTCCTGTTCGACTATGGTACCCGTGTAAGATAACACGTGATGTTGTAATTTTCTGCGTACTGTACTTGCGGTATGTTTCTGCTTTGCTGCCAGGGGGGCACGACCATGTCAGGCATTTACTTAGCCTTTAGTCGTGTCCCCCAAGGCAATCTTGTTCAATTTCGCCTTGAATAAAGCAAACCAAACCAAACCAAACATCAGCAAAGTTTCACTGCGAGGTAGGAAGACTGTGGAAGCGCGGTATAGTCCTTGGGGGACCTCGTGTGCACACTGAAATGGGTGGATAGCGATATCGTAGCTCGCGCAAAGAAGTGTGGGCTCCCGTCTGCATCGACTTCCGATTCGAGATGCCGTGTCGCCGTACGGGCATTCTTCTCAGTGCTGTCGCTTTCTGCGTGTTCCACCCAGCAATCGCGGTGCCCTTTTCTCACAAATTCCTTCGTAATATTGTGAAGAGCGATGTAGTTATGTTGAATGACAGATGCAGTCACTCTGAGATAGGTATACAATCGGGCGAGCGGTCATTTCTTCATTCAAGGGCATGCACCTCCAGACACGTGCTACATTTTGCTGCGAAAGGTGGTACAAGCAAGTTTGTGTCACATACAACTATTTTCTAGACATCACGAATTATCCGACCATTTGTTTCATGCTGCTTACCGGTAACAATATTTGCTTTTCTGTGAAAGCTGCAACTGTATAGAGACTATTGAACATCTGTTGTCCACTGTGCATAATTTGATGAAGATCGCCGGACTCTCCAGTGTGCCTTAAATAGACTCGATGACCGGCCAATTAATGAAGCAAAGATCTTAGGAGCCTGGTCGCGCAGCACATCAGCACAGAAAGCCACACGAGCCCTCCTGAGATACTTGACAGCAACTTCATTGAGGGACCTCCTGTGAAACTCGGCATTGTGTGTGTGATGTGACATGTGTATATCCTTCTCTCTCTCTTTTACTCCCCTCTCCCCCTCCCCATTTGTAGGGTAGCAAACTGGACGCATAGTCTAGTTAACCTCCCTACCTTTCCTACATTTATTCTCTCTCTCACTCTCTGCTTTTCTGTTACAAACACGGCATTCCGGGCTCGATATGAATCAATGGCGATAGTAAACCGTTTTTACTATGAATATGAAACGCGCTCGTAGTTTTCTGGCTTCTTTACGCATTTCCATCTCTTTAACGTGAGATCTCGTTCGCTAACGCTCTCAAACATTGTGTTTCAACGTATGCGAAATTCGTCGCACACAACGTACATAACACACCCTATCGGCACTTTAGGCTTGCAAGTCTGACACAATAAGTACGCCATACCATGTTACTTGATGTTTCAAAGGCTACTTCGGTCGTTTCACGTCCCACGATACCACGAATAGAACAGCCGTTTTCTCCCGTGGGCGTGTGAACCTCTCAGTGGTTTCCATGAATTTGACAGAGTACTTCTTTTGTCATCGAACGTATGTTGATATTCAGCAGCATGTACCAATAAGTGCGAGTAATTGTGAAGTGTTCACCATTCAGGCTCGAAATTACTAAATCGAACGGTGGGTCTAGAAAGTGCTATATACTGCCTGTGTCAAACCATAATCATATGCTGCGTTCCAAACCCGCCTTTTACCGTTCTTTGTGTTTGCCCATTTTTATTTCTCACTTCGTTCTCTGAAATGCGCTAAATATCGTCTATTCATTCCAAAACAATATTTAACAAAAGAACACAATCACTGAACAAGCGGCAACAAACGCATCACAGAAATTTCACATGTTTCCTACCCGATTACACTTCCCAATGGGCACCTTGAGGTCGCGAAGAGATAGGCCTCGAACCGAGAGTGCCGTAACAGACGACGCACCATATTGCTATCCACTTATTCGACGAACACAATGTTCGAAAATATTTCGCGCCGATAATCGTTTTCACGTGGTCGTGGTTTAAACGCGCTATCCATTACGCAGGACGCAGCCAAATTCGATAGTTTTGCTGACACAAGCTCAAAAAGCAGTAATAGCTGTGTTGTGCTTTTTGAGGACTACAGGCCTACGTGACCATCTTTAACTTTTGTGTAGTGCCACCGCTGCATACGCGCCAGCCGATTGACTGACAATCCTCCTTTTTTTGTTTTTTCTCTCTCTCTTTCTCTTCTCTTTCCTCTCTCTCTCTCATCTTTATGCCCCCTTCCTATTCCTCCAGCGTAGGGTAGCAAACCGGGCATTAGTCTGGTTAACCTCTCTGCCTTCCCTCTTGTTGTTTATCCCCCACAAGCCAATTCCAACTTTATCGATTACATCGTAGTCATCCACAATATAAACTTCTTGAATAACATCATAAATCATACAATATAAAGTATGCAGTAAATGGTTCAAGTGCGCAAAAGGGACCGCATGTTGTTATCGCGTTCGACTCTTATTAAAGGTGAACCTTACGGGTCCCCAAATTTTTATCTCTATAGTTTTACGGCACATGGGCGTTTAGGCGATTGTTATTGGGTGATGTCATGCGCATCTCGCGTCTTTTTTGTTGTTGTTGTTGTTTTCAATATGTACTATCATCGGCAAATGTAACTCGAACAGCCTTCGCGATGGTATAGCGCGAACCATCCAGCTATGTGTCCGCTATGCCTCTGGGCATATGCGCGTGCGCATGCTTCAAAGTCACGCTATAGGAGAAAGCACTCGCGATGCGAGCGCAAGCTCGTGAAGCAGCTGGTGGTTGCTCTTTTACACGAAAACCAAAGGCGAGTTTCGCGTGCAGTGGCGCGACTATTATCCTTTTTTATCTCTTAGATGATGCACGCGTGTCCACATAAACCTATGTTACATGGTTACGTCCCCTTGAAAAATTTCGTATCAATACTACGGGAGAGAGGAGAGAGATAAAGAAGCAAAGAAAGGCAGGGAGGTTAACCAGACGTACATCCGGTTTGCTACCCTGCACTGGGGAAGGATGAAGGGGAGAATGAGGTTGCAGAGAGATAAGAAGATACACACAATCACGAGCACACTCGGGGGAGCACACACATTCTACAGGCGGTCGCTCAGGTTTGTTGACTTTAAGTAAAGTAGGAGTGCTTTAGTCGCTTTCTGCGTAACTGAGGCAGATGCCCAAGGTCCTAGAATCTTCTGCACACAAAATTGTCTGGAGTCAAGTTGATTCAAAACCATCCGCTTGCTACGACACATCGCTGTGTGTCGTAGCAAGCGCAGCTGCACAGGAAGTATCAATACTATATTTTAGGCTACATTACGCGGCGATATTTCGTAGATGATGCCTGCGTGTCGACGAAAATTTGCTCCACCGATTATCCCGCCTTCAAAATTTTTTGTTAGTACTGCCTTTAAATAGCTCCGCGCACGTCATGAAGGAAAATCAATAGCTCATACAACTGCAAGCCTGTATGCAACCGCTTGATTAGCCTATGCTACAAGCAAAGGACGTGGGAGCATTATTTGACTAATTTGCATAAGCTGACCACGGGCGCATAGAGCGACACGCTCGGCGGCCACCCCTTCACGCACGCCTATTCAGGTAAAACATTGCCTCTGAGACTATAGATCGGCTGTTTTTTTTTGTTTTTTTTAAATCCCAGCGGTACGCCATAGTTTCATGCAATAATACCTGAAAGGGAATCTGGCGCTAGTGTCTATGCGGGCACATTCAGCGGCGCTTGTACCCCCATGGGAATTATGGGAAGTACAGGCTTCGGATCTGCTTCAGATAGAGTGCGTTCTTGAAATTCGTGCCGCTGTTTGCTGAATGTGAAACAATGTGCCATCGAGTTACGTTTAATTAAAAATTGCTTTATTTATTTCTACGTAAACTTTATTGCAAAAAGTTTTGCTGATGAGGTGGCAAAAATGAAACGTGGGCAAATTTAATCATCAGGGTGTGCATTGTTCTGCCATTGCGTTCCAGATTCGGCATCGAGATTTTAAGAATTGTTTTCACAACACTTGAAAACAAGCGTGCTTGTTTTTTCTTGGAAAGTACACGCTATCTATTTATTGAAATAGCAGTACACTGTTAAGTGAGAAATACTTAAAGGGGTCGTGCAACGAAAATGCAACTTCCCGGTTGCAATTTTCCCTGATTTAATAAGGAATGAAGATACCAATTCCGAAATATTTCGGCACAATATTCTTTCTGTAAATAATGACACCCGTTTGAAATCGCAGTTTTTTTGGGGATTGCTAGCGACTACGCGCGACCGTTGGTCGCTATAGGCACTAAAATGTGACGTCAGTGTACGTCATCATGCCAGGTGCGTCTGTCCAACTGGTCTGCCCCCAATGCATCTCTGGTTTGTTGTGAAGTCAAGCCAGCGGAGCGTGACGGTGCGTCTGCTTAGCTTCACCATCATTTCGCAGTCGATTTAAAACAAGTTTAGGTAAGACGCGCTCGTGAAAAAAAACATTAACTCGATGCAACATCTGGCACTGCCATGAGGCGCTACATCTATGCGCAGCGGTGAGTGGACGACGCTTCGTTGAAACTGTCAAATACGACACGTAAAGTGCCAACGTCACAACACATTAGGAGATATAGTGGTCGTCAACCTCTTCGAACAACAAAGGCACTGTTCCAGCCTTTTTCACCGCACCTCACAACCCGGGCTGCGCGAAAAACGAGACTTAAACTGTATAAAAAAAAGCCCGTAGACCGTTCGTCAGCTAACCCTATCCAATCCGAAGCCTGTACTTTCCTTAATTTTCATGGAGGCACATTTTCGCAGCGCCAGATTCCTCTTTAGGTATATTGTATGAAACTCAATATGGTCGGCTGTTTTCTTTTTTGAAAACCCCGCCAGTACGTCGTCTCGGAGGCTCGAAGTGAACGTCCGAAACTAACGCACGTGAATGCAGATGGCGCCAACAGCGCACGCATCGTGTTTTGCCGCAGAGGGGTTTAGCTGAGATCTTGACTGGCTGGCTCTCACTGTTTGTCTGAAAAAAAAAAAAAAACAGACAACGCTTATATGATAGTAACTTTTGAAAAAAGTACTTAAATTGCTGTGAATTTTTAAAAAAAAGTTATTTCTGCATGCAGCACTTTTTTTTCGGCAATCTCTATTGAACTTCGGCACGCCTGACGGTTCGCCCTCAGATGAACTTTTTCTTCGTTATCCGGCCAATTTTTATATGCCATATGTGAAGCGGAGGCGCCATATTTTGTTCGAAAGTAATGAGCACCTTTTTCCTTCCTCCGTGGTAATGAGTGTTTCTAGCACGTGGTTTCTAGGAATCACTTGCTTGAAATTATCCATCGCAATATCAAATTGCCCGCCCACAAAAACGTTTCATTAGATTACTAGTTATAGCAAAAGTATTATTTCCTTACAATGTTGTAATTTAATTACTGCCTGATCTGGTGAAACCACAAAGAAAAACCTGCACGCTGAAAAAAGCTCCGTCGAACACCTCACTTTGTTTTGCCCCTAACGTTTGTCGGGGGTGTAGCTCAGATGGTAGAGCGCTCGCTTAGCATGCGAGAGGTACGGGGATCGATACCCCGCACCTCCACGTTTTTTTTTATTTTTTGCACGAAGCTTTTTTTTTTAACAGCGTGTTTAGGTAAGTAGTGTTAAACCATGACCGCCTATTAGTTTCAGCATTAGAGTCACCGAACAGAGATTTTACAGTATGCTTGCGGTGGCGAGCGCGTGCATACGACTTCTTCGCACGTATTTTGTCCGAGTCATCGTCTTTTTTGTTTTTATTTCCGAATCTCCTGTGCCTTTTCTGTGCTCTATCCTCATGTTTTTTTTCGTCTCATCTTTAGTACTGAAAGAGTAGGGGAGCTTTCTAGATGGCAGCCCTCAGCTTGCTCTCTCCTTTTTTTTTTATCCGTGTCCTTGAACATTTCTGAATAATAATAATAATAATAATAATATTAATAATAATAATATGAAATAATAATAATAATAATAATAATAATAATAATAATAATAATAATAATAATAATAATAATAATAATAATAATAATAAAGCTGTATTTATCGAGAGATTGTGCTTGAAGTCACTGCCTGGATCTGAAGCTTGAGTTATGTCACAGAACAATCGCACTTTTAAACAGCGATGCCACCAATAAAGTTACTTCATTCAATCAATCAATGCCACCGGCTGGCGGGGATAATTCCACTTTAGGAAGAAATTGAAAAAAAAATTGAACTAGCATGTGATTTAGCCTCCTCCAACTATTTATTGTGAGTGGGCTTCTAGCTGTCATCAAAATATCTCAAACCTGCATTCAGCTAAAATATGAGTCGTAGACTATAGCCGTAGTCATGAGTGGTTATTCTTATTGATACTTACAGATATGTAACACCAACTTTTGTTTTTCTTTTCTGACTATTTCTTTTCTGCTCTTGTGAAATGTGCCATATTCGAAACAAAACAAAATAAGTATAACGAAACCATGAGAGCGCTGATTACAAATTTCACGACTGAAGCTTATACGGCGAAAAGGCTTAGACGTAGCGCCATTGTAGGCACCTGTATAGGTTGCAATTTTGCTTTCCGTCATTGGTTCCGTTATTTTCTTCATTTTCTCGAGTGCAGAAAGAAAGAGAGCTATAGAATGCTTGAACGCCGATAACACCGTTAAAGATAGTTATGGCGACAAAACTTCAACGATATAATCATAGTAGGCAAGTGAACTTACAATCCCTATGATGCTTCCCTTCACAGCCTACCGTCTTTTTCTTGTTGCTTTATTTGGAACGGTGATGCTGCGGTCGGTGGATCACAACAGCACGGTGCACGTGATTCATCGTGTTTTGCAGAACCTGGTCGACCTGTGGATTCACGCAGACGTCCTTTCCGGTTCAGCTGGCAAGCCGCCCGTGGAAGCCAACTTGTTCATGCGCCAGAGCTTGCCCTTCCATCCGTTCGCCATCATCTCTTTGGGTTGGAACACCAAGCCGAAGGGCGCGTATTCCTGGGGACAGGTATGTACGCTCTGCCATGTACGCTCAAAAACCTTCGCTCATACAGGACAGCATTCTTCTTTTTTTTTTCTTGCATTTTCGACTCTTTCGTTACCGTCCCAAAATAGTCAGTATATGGTGAACTTTAGAAATACTTTTATGGCTGTTATTAATATCACAGATAGAGTGCAATATCATATCATCTCTGTAATGCTAAGTTTAGCACTTTTCAATGGTATTATGGTATTAATTTAACAAATTATTATAAAAGTATAGTATTAAAGAATATTTTTGAAATAAAACAATGCTCAATAAGGCCTAGAAGGCCTCTCATATTGTTATGCCAACATCACAGGAAACTTCAAGAAAAATAATATGAAATAACAAATTGTTCTCTCAGCAGTTTCCTGTATTATCATTGGAAATATCACCATTGGAAATATTGTCTATGTAGTGTCTAAAACGAACCCATCTTTTCCCGTTAGACGTAGATCAGCTCAGGCAACGTGGTGCTCCATGGAGCTAATCGTGGAGGCTTCGAAGCGCTCCTCGTACTTCTCCAACTCAATGACAAATACCGCTAAGTATCCCCTAGTTCATGCTACCGATCGCGAACATGGAATAACACGCCAAGCGAAGGCGGCGCCACTGTTCTGCGAAGACTTATCTGAACGTCGAAGTTAGAAAAGACTATAATAAAAAAAATGTGCGCTGCATTTCAACGTTACTGTAGGGACAATTAACAGCGTACACGAGTAACTGTCACGTGATCGATATCAAGTGCATCCTCACTTTTTGGCTGCGTCAGGCGACAAAAGAAATTTTGCGTGAAGAAATAAGTATATACAAATCTGAGTCGTAACGAGAAAAAAACAGTGTTCGTATTAAAAAATACAAGTCTTTCCACTAGTGGGGTTATTTTAATTCGCGTTTTGAGTGGCTGTCTCTTCCTTTAAAACAAACCCAAACTTTCAGGATAAGATATTACCGTGTGTGAGTCATCTCCGTCGATATCGTCAGCCGTTGCCCGTGTCGTTCAAACGCCCAATGTTCAGTTGCGTTAAGCTGCCAATTCTATTTTTTTTTCTGTGGTATACCTTCGGTCCACTCGAGCTGTGTGCCATTGCAATGTGATTTGTGAAACAACTGGCACCACGCGTAAACGCAAAAGTATACTAAGACATGACAACCGTGCTGCGCAACCGTCACAACCATGGGTGTCTTGCCCTTGGAACTCTTTGTTGGAAACTCGTTGCTGCTGATCACGCATGCACGTATACCTGAAATGACGGCACACGATTGTGTTCCACCGTCTGTGCCTGCTGCCTTGAGTATAGGCGGGGCGTCGGCCCGCGCTCGTATAAACTTCAAAAGATACAGCCATCTCTGGAAGGCGTTGTGAAAGAATTGTGCACTCTATACCAGAATAATACCATGTTTCCAGAGCTATTACGCCGCTTCTTGCATTTCGAACGTATTATTTCAGTATCTCCTTAAAATCAAGCAGCTGAATTGCCACTATTCTTCTTCATACTATTAGGAACAAGCAGTTTATTTTTACTTCTGTACACCATACCTACCGTGTCATTATGGAAATGCCATGATGTCATTAACTGGAAAAAGTAAAGGCGGGTGGTGGGGGGGAGGAGGAGGGAGATAAAACATGCAGAATAAGGACAAGTGAATAAAGAAGGTGATTGCGCATAAGTGTACTAATTATACACATAACAAGCATATCAATGGTATTTAAAGACTTCATTAATAACATCACAGAACAAAAAGAAAAGGTAAAAACTTGTCTTCTATAATATCTATAATCAGATGAGCCACACGTTCCGTTTTATTATTGTTTCGTGAAAAAAGACAGCAAAGTGCATTTGGTTGTTATTCTAGCGAGTGGATATGTAAGCTAGTTCACCAGGACAGCTTGACTTCCGTATTCAGAAACGCTCCTTGACTTGAACTTGACTCGTCAGCGCGTTCAACACAGCACAAACGCGTTTCGAACGCGCTACAATGAATACGGGCGTTAGCATCTGATGCCTGTCTAATTGCGACACGCTCTCGATTTGCTTTATGAATTTTGCGACCCGTCACAATGCAGGTGGAATCCATGGCCCGGCTGGCGAGCTGCGGCTACCCCTTCCTGTCGCGCGTGGCCTTCAAGGTGCGGGCCTCCATGGTGGAGGCATCGTTGGCGCAGCTCTCGTGGCTGTTCGACGTGATGCCCAACGCGACGCTTGTCGTTTGGTACGCGGACGGCGAAGCGCCGCACCCCAACATGACCCACGCCCTCCGCATGGCAAGACTGTCGGCGCACGTCGTCCACGACCTGCCCCAGGATCACCGGCTGGAGAACATTATGGAAGAGGCTGTTCCTGAAATGGACTCGGAAATCGCCATGCACGAGAGCGCTGCCATAGGCTGGAGCGTGGAGGCGAACAACACAGGGAGCTGTCGAAAGGCATCACTGCTGGGTCGCAATGCTGTCGTGCTTGGCGACAATGGCGTCTCGATGATGCTTCCGGATTCGTGGTCTAACTTTGAGGCCAAGTTAGATCTGACCAAACCTCGTTCCCTGGCTGTGAGCATAGGCGACGAAAAGCTCGCCCTCGAGGGCTCCTGTTTCCAGCTTGTCCTTAACAGGTGAGATGATCAGAGGGAAAATGACTAGTTGTCTCTTCGGCGTAGTGGTTTGGAAAAGGCGATGCTCACACGCATATCGGAGGGCGTGGCGGAAACAGCTGCAATGTTCAGACGCACTCCAGCCTACACGGTGTAGCATCACTTGCTCATTCTTTAGTGGACGAAAGCAGCGGTGTTGTCCGGGGGATCTCAATTGTGGCATCTTGTTCAGTCACAGTGCATCACAAACGTTACTGTATATAACATTACAGGCCCTTCGAACCTCGTCAAACTAAATTTTAAAGGAGAAAAAATTTTTTTCGCAATAATCATGACGTTTCTGCCGATGCTTCTACACCGTTGATAATAAGTATCAAGCAGGATTTCGTACAGGGTATACCCAACAATCGACCACATTCATACTATCAATCAGGTGATACAGAATGGCTCAGAATACTCCCAACCACTATACATAGCCTTCATAGATTACGACAAGTCATTTTATTCAGTAGAGATATCAGCAGTCATGCAGACTGCCGAATCGGGGCGTCGACGAAGCATATTTAAACATCCTGGAAGAAATATACAGCGGATCAACTCCCACCATAGTGCTCCATAAAGAAAGCGGCAGAATACCAATAAAAGATGTGTAAGACAAGAAACACGATCTCCCCTATACAATTTACCACGTGCTTACAGGGGGTTTTCAGAAGCCTAGAATGGGAAGAGTTAGGGATAGTTAATGTAGAGTACCTTAGTAACTTGCGCTTCGCCTATGACATTACATTGCTGAGTAAAACAAGGGACGAATCGCAATTCATGATTACTGAATTGGACAAGGAGAGCAGAAAGGTAGGTTTTAAAACTAATCTGCGGAAAACGAAAGTAATGTACAATCATCTAGGAAGAGAACAGCACTTCGAGATAGGTAGCAGTGCATTTGAAGTGGTAAAATAGTGTATACGTTTACCTATAGGACCGGTAGAAACCGTGGAGCCGAACTACGAGATTGAAGTAACTAGAAGTGTAAGAATGGGTTGGAGTACATTCGTCAAGCATTCTCAAATCATGCAGGGTAGACTGCCACTATCCCTCAAGAGGAAGATATTTAAAAGCTGCATCTTACCGGTACTTACCTACAGAGCAGAATTCTGGAGGATTACCAAGAGGGTTCAACTCAAGTTGAGGACGACGCAGCGAGCAATGGAAAGGAAATATATAGGTGTAACCCTAAGGGACAAGATGAGAGCAGAGTATATAAGGAAACAAGTGGGTGTTAAGGACATCGTAGTCGAAATCAAGAAAAGAAATGGTCATGGGCACGGCACGTAGCGCGAAGGAAAAATAACCACTGGTCATTAAGGATTGCAGACTGGATTCCAAGAGAAAGCAAGCAGGTGAAGGGGAGACAAAAAATTAGGTGGGGAGACGAGACTAGGAAGTTTGCGGGTATAAAGTGGCAGCAGCAAGCACAGGACCGTGTTGACTGGCGAAACATGGGAGATGCCTTTGAAGTAGAGTGGGCATAGTCAGGATGATGATGATGATGATGATGATGATGATGATGATGATGATAGTGGTGGTGGTGGTGGTAGTGATGATTATGATTACGATGATGATAAACTTGAGATTTTTATGGAAAATAAATATTTGTATACGCACGCTGTGGTTCACCTCACATGATGGTACCAGCAGCACTACTGAACTTGCTGTTCGCATCTGTACTATTCCTATATCTTGGTCTTCCGAAAATAATAATCGTGTGGCATTCTGCCAATTTTACTAAAGGTCTACACTATAGTGAAACTTACGGGCGCCTGACATCTATTGCTTATCTCGAAAAACATGGATGACTTAGGTGATCAAGCGCGAGTATTGTTCATTGCTATCTGTAAGGCTTGACATAAAGCTGGTTGTTGGCGATACATGTCGTTTTTGCGCCGCGAGGTTGGCCCTCATTGGGCAGACACGTTAACGATCCCACATCCCCTCCTTTTTCAACAGGAGTGGCCAGGAGGTGACAAGCCGCGCCTGGCCAACGACGTGTAAATACCACGGCCCGTCGTCGTCTTCCTCGAAGAAGCCGACAGCTCCAGCCATGGTCAAACAGTGGACGTACGGCGAGCCGGCGCCACTCAAGCTACAACCATCTCCCGGTGCGGTCGTGTACGCCGTCCGGCTGCAAGATCCACTGGAGGACTCGACGGCTGCGGCATCGTCATTGGTCCCCACGTTGATCCTTCTCTTCTTCGGCGTCCTGGCCGTGAAAGTGCCTGAACTTTGAGCAGTGCTTGCTTGAACTGACAAAATCGGTAGAAGCCAAGCAAAGAGCGAAGCAAACAGCGTTAGACTACACGTCGTAAGGTCAATGGTTGGAAGTGCTTGAACACTTACAAACTGCAGATGTGACACGGGGAGGGTAACCAGGAAGAAGGAGAGCACCTGTCCTGTTTTCGTGGTACAGAAGCAATACACTGACCGAACGCTACGACACCTCACGTACAATTACTGGCAGAAGTGTGAATCTTGAGGGAGGATTGGTACCCCTTACTGCTTTCGAGGTCGCTGCTTTCGACGATCACAAAGCGCCGTCACTGTAGTTGTTGTCATAATTTCGTTCCTATGACAACATGCCAGAAAATGCGTACAGGAAAACAAAGCTCGTAAATTACCAACAATATATATAGGCGTAAATTACCAACAATATATGTCTGAGAGCCCATCGTTGTTCGCTCATTGAGAAGGTCCAAATGGCTTGTGTGGCCTTTATCGAATTTCAGAACCTTTAGCCTATCACGCCTACAGATCACATTTTCATAGAATACGTCCTATTTGTGCTGATAATTTTTCTTTATATCTTCCGTTTGTCACAAGACAATAACGTAGGACACAGTAGCCTATAATAAAGCCCATTATATAGTCATGAACATAGTTTTATTCAATTTTCGTTCACATCGGTGCTTTTCTAAATGTTTTGTTACATCTAAGTTCTTACACGCTTTGTGTACAATAGGTTTCGTCTGCATACATGCAACTTGGTCACGAATATCCCGCAAGTTTGAACGAACAACTTATTTCTTTGTCGAAAAGAAGAAAAAGCTGACCGCATATGTTTTTTATAATATTTACTTAAGTGTAACCAACCTGAAGTGACTCGGTTTGGGCAACATTCTATCATGTCACAAAACACTCGCTCCATTGAACTTGCACGTTCACAGGTAGTGACAAACCAGCTGTCTGAAAAATTAGAAGTGACAAGCCAATCGTCCAGAAAGCCTGAAGTGAGACTATAGGTAAAACACACACACGTGGGAAAAGATGTGCGAACAATCATGTTTTTATGATCCTTTGCTCCGGCCATGGGAGGGATATGGAAATTACACACAAAATTTCACACACAAAGCACTGCAAAAATAATTAGTTTTTTGTAAGTGAGTGGTATAAATGGGTCTCAGCAAGCAAGAAAATTATACCCATCACTCTCTATACTTGTCGTACTATACGCCAGAGTACATATTGACCTAGAGCTTGAATAGAAAGAGAGAGAGAGAAGTTTATAATGAGAGAAAATATGAATATAAAGGGCAATACCAAAGCATATATGGCCGTTGGTGAAACTCTAAATGTCTGGTGCTGTTTGCTTTGCTATGAACCGGTGCTGTTTGGGTTTTGTACATAGCACGCATGACACAAGTCACTGTAGAAGTCGCTTTCCTTTTGTTGTTGTACCCCAGGTGGTCGAAATTTCCGAAGCCCTCCACTACGGCATCTCTTATAGTCATATGGTGGTTTTAGGATGGCAAATCTCGCATATCAATCAATCAATTTTGTTGTTGTTGAACCTGTTGACTGATGTATAGATGAAAATAATCTGGTATACTTCAGGCGTAGACCGAGATACTGTGTAAAGCGCAGCCTGATATCGAAACTTGGTCAACAGCAAGAAATTAAACGACTGCCGTCTCGGCTGACCTTACGATGCTATTACCATGCTAGCGTGTGCAAATAGTGTTTCCCTTTGGTAGGGATAGCTAACCTATAGAAATAGGAAAAAACAGAAACCCCACTAGCAGGTTATCGGCAGTTCGCAATGAATGTAAACTAGGCTATCTTTTGTTAATGTGCTGGTGCTCATAACAATTTGCCAAAAGGGAGTTTACATGAAATAGGATCATAAGTTAGCATTATGTTGTGCGTGTGAAAACAGCGCGTTCATGACACCTCATTCGGCCAGCCGCAAGGCGCATTCAAGCATTACCTTTGCGTCGCTTTCGGTCGAAGACTGTATCGAGTCACACTAAAACGTGAGCATCCACTCGTTTTTACATTTAACACTTACCCGCGGTGTTATACGATTGCATACTGCACGAACTATACGAACATCTGAATGGTTTCTCAACGCAAATGTCATTCCACTTTCAATCTTCACTGGATGCTTTCATCAAGACAAGCTATGCACGATGGGACTTATCTTTAATTGTTCCTTTTGTTAACTCGGTTTTGAGCTCGCCTTGGCAACCAAGAAATGAGCAACAATTGCACATTACTGTAAGGAATCTCGAGAAAAGCACTAATAGAACTTGGTGTAGTCGATATGTTCGTAAATGCTTTTCAAGTGATGCAAAGGAAAAGAACACGTTCACGCACACTTTATTTTCGCCGCTTCTATAGCTCTGCACATGGTTTGTTGCGTAGCAACGGGCAATGAAGCGTTATGCTAGCTACACACGTAGCTTACAACTATGGTTCATGTACATGCTTTAACTAGAAATATTGTGATAGGTTTTTATTGAAAATGGATGTCTCTATTACATGTGCTCTCGTTACAGTACATGGTAGTCACCCTGCGGAGAGTCATCCAAATGAGGGCTCAGCGTCGACTTAAATTATGCACAACTAGGCCACTAAATTTCTGCTCTAGGCTTATGAAGGCTTAGCACCCAGCACAACTTGTTAGTATATGAATGCTAAACGGTTTTGTATACTACTCATTATTGTGTGCGTGTGTTGACGCGGTTCTTGAAGGTACGCCAACTTCCTACGAAAGTGATGTAGAATGTCAAGGACACGCTTTGACTCGCACTTTATGAAACTGTTATTTGCCTGATGTCGTTTCTGTGCTCTTGCATCGTCTACGAGATTCCTATCGATCAATAACCTCCTCCCTGTCGGATATTACCACAAGAAAACGTGTATTGTGTGGGAGCACGCTCTTGAACCTAAATTTCGCGAAGTTGTTTGAGTTCTCGTAACAAGCCATAAGCAACCTGTCTTTGTTGGAAACCAAGAATATTGTGTAACACTGTGTACTTTGTGTGTTGTCAGGCTGTATTAAGATTAGGTGCCAAATACTGAACAACACTATGAGCAGTTATTGTGTCGTTTAAAAGTCTTAAAACATGATGGCTCACATTTGACTTCGGGCGGATGCTCGTAGTAATAATACCGCTGTTCTATGCACTGTGTCTCATGTACATAGTCGTCGTACTTGTCCGCATTTTACCAAATAAAAGTGTGTATTTCGTTGTAACAACAATAACGTGTCCACTTTGTTTTTTCGGCACGCGTGGTCACTCACGCATAAAGTGCTCTATTGTCGACGTTATGCTGCAATGATAATTCATCGAGTTGGACTAATTACATGCGCAACGCTGAACTCAGCAGCACTGAGGGGCGGGATGTTTTCGCAAGCACCCAATGATGATTGCAGGAAGACCGGCGGCTCCCGTTCAGAAGCCTGCGTTTGCACTGACATTCAAATAAAGAAGGCATTGCTCATGCACGGTGCCTAGAGTTACTGTATATGAAGGTAGTATTACAGTATCTCTAGACGACGCGCTCTCATTGCGGTGTCTCGCTGGTAGTGCTGGAAACACAATAGTTCTTCATGGGTGGCCATCAACAGCGGTAAGTCGTACATATAAATGTCTTGCCGTATCGACGCTGGAGGAGGTGTTCCTTCGTGGCTCAGTGGCTGACGTCTCGCACTCACAATTCAGAGGTCAGACATTTGATTCCACGCACCGAAGCACTTTTCTGGAATATTTTTTTCTTTCTTGCATGTTCACATAGATAGATAGATAGATAGATAGACAGATAGACAGATAGACAGACAGACAGACAGACAGACAGACAGACAGACAGACAGACAGACAGACAGACAGACAGACAGACAGATAGATAGACAGATAGATAGATAGATAGATAGATAGATAGATAGATAGATAGATAGATAGATAGATAGATAGATAGATAGATAGATAGATAGATAGATAGATAGATACGTATACATGACGCTGACGCCAGCGGCAAAATCCAGCCGAGAGTGTCCATATAATTGCTATCGCAATAAAATAAATTTTCGCAAAGCCGGCATTTCTCTGGCGTCTTCGAATGCTAATGTTCCCGGAAGGGGCTTTTTATCCCCACATTACGAAAGACTTAACCAATGTCTCGACAGAAAGCGTTCCCTTCTGTTTTGTTTTGTTTTTGATCTCTGGTGCAGAGTATTCATATGATTAAAATACATTGGCACTTGGCCAACGTTGACGCTTACCTGAGTCGTCAAGACACTCGCATTTGAACAGTTACGTCCCACATGCGAAACCCGACCCCACTAAAGGATCTTTCTTTTACTATTTCCTTACACGTGTTTAATCACATTCCTAAACCCCATAGTATTTGATTTATTATACATATTTTCATTTCTATATGATCTCCTAGATGTGCTAGCTGCTCATGCTGTAGACGGCCAACTACGTAATGGCGCGACAAACCTCACTTGAACGTCCTCGGGGTAATGAATATCTGTGATAATTAGCGCTCTTAGACGGCAAAGGCACTTTGATGAAGAAAACTTAATCCTTTCCTTCTTTCTTATTGTTTCTGATTTGGTGAACCTGCTTCCCTTGCCATCTTCCCCAGCATAGGGTAGCCAGCCGGTTTAAGGACTGCCTAACCTCCCTGCCCTTCCACTTCGTCCTTCCTTCTTTTCTTTCTCCCGAGCTGAAGCTTGCCCTGATGCACTCGCTTTCCCGCAAAGCATGTAAGAAAAGCAGTCGAAAAAGTTGATGCCCTTATCAAAGGCTCAACCTTTGTCTGACGTCACACCACGCAACGAAGGATATATTGAACGTTTATATTAGAGTCTCCCGAGCTGAAGCTTCCCTTGATGCGTTGGCTTTCCCGCAATGCATGTCGAAAACAGCCGAAAAAAGTTGAGGTCCTTATCACTCCTGATAAGGCTCAACTTTTGTTTGACGTCACACCACGTTATGAAGGAAGGATATAATGAACGTTTATATTAGTCTCCCAAGCTGAAGCTTCCCCTTTTGCGTTGGTTTTCCTGCAATGCATGTTTAAAAGCAGCCGAAAAAAGTTGGGGCCCTTATCACGCCTGATAAGGCTCAACTTTTGTCTGACGTCACACTGGGCAAGGCAGGTTATACTGTACGTTTATTTTAAATTCTCTCGAGCAGAAGCATCCCTGTTGTTTTGGCTTTACGCCAATGCTTGTCAAAGAGAAGCCGAAAAAGTTGAGGCCCTTAGCACGCCTATTAAGCCTCAACTTTTGTCTGACGTCACACCGAGCATCGAAGGATATATTGTACGTTTATATTAGTCTCCCTAGCTGTAGCTTCCCCTGATGCGTTAGCTTTCTCGCAACGCATGTCAGAAAATCAGCTG
Source organism: Rhipicephalus annulatus (assembly GCA_013436015.1). Taxonomy (NCBI): domain Eukaryota; kingdom Metazoa; phylum Arthropoda; class Arachnida; order Ixodida; family Ixodidae; genus Rhipicephalus; species Rhipicephalus annulatus. The sequence goes on along the minus strand of WOVY01000283.1, from coordinate 171,458 downwards.
TAAAAGTTGAGGCCCTTATCACCCATGAGAAGGCTCAACTTTTCTGTGATGTCACACCGCGCAACAAAGGATATGATATATGTTTATATTAGTCTCACAACCTGAAACTTCCTCTGTTACGTTGGCTTTCCCGCAATGTATGTCAAAAGCAGCCGAAAAAGTTGAGGATCTTGTCACGCCTGATTAGGCTCAACTTTCGTCTAACGTCACACCGCGCAACGAAGGATAAAATGTACATTTATATTAGTCTTCCAAGCTGAAACTTACCCAGATGCGTTGGCTTTCCCGCCATACATGTCAAAAAACAGCCAAAAAAGTTGAGGCCCTTATCACTCCTGATAAGGCTCAACTTTTGTATGACGACACACGGCACAAAGAAGGATGTATTGTGTACTTATATTAGAGTCTCCCAAGCTAAAGCTTCTTCTGAAGCACTGGCTATCCTGCAAGGCATGTCAAAAGTAGCCGGAAAAGTTTAGGCTCTTATCACCACTGATAAGGCCCAAGTTTTGTCTGACGTCACACCGTGTAAGGCAGGTTGATTGATTGATTTGTGGGGTTTAACGTCCCAAAACCACTATTTGATTATGAGAGACGCGTGTAAGGCAGGTTATACCGTACGTTTATTTTAGATTTTCGCGAGCTGAAGCTTCCCCTGTTGTGTTGGCTTTTCCGCAATGCATTTCAAAAATCAGTCGATAAAAATGAGGCCCTTATCACTCCTGATAAGGCCCAAGTTTTGTCTGACGTCACACAGCGCGAAGAAGGATGTATTGTGCGCTTACATTTGAGTCTCCCAAGTTGAAGCTTCCCCTGATGCGTTGGTTTTCTTGCAATGGATGTCAAAAGCAGCCAAAAAAGTTCAGGCCCTTATCACCACTGATAACGCTCAACTTTTGTCTGATGTCACACCACGCAACGAAGGATATATTGTATGTTTATATTAGTCTCCCAAACTGAAGCTTCCCCTGATGCGTTGGTGTTCCTCCAAAAGATGTCAAAAAGCAGCCGAAAAAGTTCAGGCCCTTATCACCACTGATAAGGCCCAACTTTTGTCTGACGTCACACCATGCAAGGAAGGTTATACTGTAATATTGTACGTTTATTTTGGATTCTCGCGAGGTGAAGCTTCCCCTGTTTTGTTGGATTTCCCGCAATTCATGTAAAAAAGGAGCCGAAAAATTTCAGGCCCTTATCACAACTGATAATGCCCAAGTTTTGCCTTACGTCACACTGGGCAAGGCAGGTTATACCGTACGTTTATTTTACATTCTCGGGAGCTGAAGCTTCCCCTGTTGCGTTGGCTTTTCCGCGATGCATGTCAAAAAGCAGTCGAAAAAGTTGAGGCCCTTATCACCACTGATAAGGCCCAACTTTTGTCTGACGTCACACCGTGCAAGGCAGGTTATACTGTACGTTTATTTTGCATTCTCGGGAGCTGAAGCTTCCCCTGTTGCGTTGGCTTTTCCGCAATGCATGTCAAAAAGCAGTCGAAAAAGTTGAGGCCTTTATCACTCCTGATAAGGCTCAACTTCTGAATGACGTCAGACGGCGCAAGGAAGGATGTGTTGTACGCTTATATTAGAGTCTTCCAAGCTGAAGTTTTCCCTGGTGCGTTCGCTTTTCTGCAATTCATGTAAAAAAGGAGCCGAAAAATTTCAGGCCCTTATCACCACTGGTAAGGCCCAAGTTTTGCCTGACGTCACACTGGGCAAGGCAGGTTATACTGTACGTTTATTTTACATTCTCGGGAGCTGAAGCTTCCCCTGTTGCGTTGGCTTTTCCGCGATGCATGTCAAAAAGCAGTCGAAAAAGTTGAGGCCCTTATCACCACTGATAAGGCCCAACTTTTGTCTGACGTCACACCGTGCAAGGCAGGTTATACTGTACGTTTATTTTGCATTCTCGGGAGCTGAAGCTTCCCCTGTTGCGTTGGCTTTTCCGCGATCCATGTCAAAAAGCAGCCAAAAAGTTGAGGCCCTTATCACTCCTGATAAGGCCCAACTTTTGTATGACGACACACGGCGCAAAGAATGATGTATTGTGTGCTTATACTAGAGTCTCCCAAGCTAAAGCTTCTCCTGAAACACTGGCTATCCTGCAAGGCATGTCAAAAGTAGCCAGAAAAGTTTAGGCTCTTATCACCACTGATAAGGCGCAAGTTTTTGTCTGACGTCACACCGTGTAAGGCAGGTTATACCGTATGTTTATTTTAGATTTTCGCGAGCTGAAGCTTCCCCTGTTGTGTTGGCTTTTCCGCAATGCATGTCGAAAATCAGTCGAAAAAGTTGAGGCCCTTATCACTCCTGATAAGACCCAACTTTTGTCTGACGTCACACAGCGCAAAGAAGGATGTATTGTGCGCTTAGATTTGAGTCTCCCGAGTTGAAGCTTCCCCTGATGCGTTGGTTTTCTTGCAATGGATGTCAAAAGCAGCCAAAAAAGTTCAGGCCCTTATCACCACTGATAACGCTCAACTTTTGTCTGACGTCACACCACGCAACGAAGGATATATTGTATGTTTATATTAGTCTCCCAAACTGAAGCTTGCCCTGATGCGTTGGTGTTCCTCCAATGGATGTCAAAAAGCAGCCGAAGAAGTTCAGGCCCTTATCACCACTGATAAGGCCCAACTTTTGTCTGACGTCACACCGTGCATGGCAGGTTATACTGTACGATTATTTTAGATTCTCGGGAACTGAAGCTTCCCCTTTTGCATTGGCTTTTCCGCAATGCATGTCAAAAAGCAGTCGAAAAAGTTGAGGCACTTATCACTCCTGATAAGGCTCAACTTCAAAATGACGTCAGACGGCGCAAAGAAAGATGTATTGTACGCTTATATTAGAGGCCCCCAAGCTGAAGTTTTCTCTTATGCGTTGGCTTTCCTGCAATGCATGCTAAAAAAGCAGCTGAAAAAGTTCAGGCCCTTATCACCACTGATAAGGCCCAACTTTTGTCTGACGTCACACCTTGAAGCGGTAGACCTAATATTGCATCTTTTCGTTTCGCACATGTCGGAAACAGCAAAAAAAAAATCTGATGGCGTCAGACAAAAGTTGAGCCTTATCAGGGGCGATAAGAACCTCAACCTTTTCACTGCTTGTTTTTCTTGACATGCATTGTGGGAAAGCAAACAAATCAGGGGAAGATTCAGCTCGGGATGCTCCAATATAAACGCACTGTATATTCTTGATTGATTGATTGATTTGATTGATTTGTGAGGTTTAACGTCCCAAAACCACTATTTGATTATGAGAGACGCCGTAGTGGAGGACTCCGGAAATTTTGACCACCTGGGGTTCCTTATCGTGCACCCAAATCTGAGTACACGGGCCTACAACATTTCCGCCTCCATCGGAAATGCAGCCGCCGCAGCCGGGAATCGAACCCGCGACCTGCGGGTCAGCAGCCGAGTACCTTAGCCACTAGACCACCGCGACGGGGCACTGTATATTCTTCGTTGCAGGTTGGGACGTCAGACAAAACTTGAGACTTTTCAGAAGTGATAAGAGCCGTGACTTTTTCGACTGCTTTTCGACATGCATAGCGGGAAAGCCAACGCATCAGGCGAAGCTTCTGCTCTATAGGTCCCTACGTGCACAGGAGGTCCGTGTTTGCACAGTTTGGTGTTACACTAAAGTTGAGCCGCTATCACGGAGTTTCTTACAATAAATTGCACGCTTATCAATCACCTCCAGCCTACAGTTTGTAACCTTGGGGCACTGCTGCATATATTACGTGCACTGTAATACCATTTTGTTACTCGACTAATAAAGATTTATTAATGACTTCATTTACTTACACTACTCAAAAAGGAAGCTGTGACCGGAGGATCTATATACGTCGATGGCACAGAAGCCGACTCGATGATAAAAGGTGTCTGCCCATCCATTCATCTTTCTGCCACATAAAACAAATCGCACTGAAGAAACATATAGAAAAACAAAATTAATCTTGTAGGCAGCGCTGAGTTTTGAAACTCCTGGATCAAGCTCCAAAGGCGGGCGCCTTACAAACTGGGCTAAAGACACAGGCATGCGCAGTATCACAATTTTCGAACCTCGTGATTGTGTCATGAAGAAATTCACGTATAAAATAAAAAAAAAAGAAATTGCAAGGCTGCACTGAGTTTCGAACCTAGAGTTCACGCTCCACTGGCGAGTGTCTTACATACTGGGCTAAAGACTCAGACTTGCAATACGTGTGTATCTCTCAACCTTGTTAATGGGATAAAGATAAATAGACCAATAAAATAAAGGAAAACTTCGAGGCTGTGCTGAGTTTAGAACACATGGTGACGCACTCGAATTTCGAGTGTCTCAGCCGCAGGGCTAAAAAGCACACTTGCAGAAGTTAGGCCGACCTTCTTTTAGTGAAGATATTTTACCATCTGAGCCCTTTTTCTACCATGAATTTATGGTTCAGTAGGGTAGCCCAATGGCCGAAATCCTAGCTTGATTAAACTCCCTGCCTTTCTCTTTCTTTTATCTCTCTCTCTCTTTTTCTCCCACATTAACAAAAGAATAAGGGTACTTACACGAAATTGTTCCAGTTGTGGAGAAATTCGTCCTGGTCCGGGAACTAAGACAATTTTCCTTCAACTAAGAGATCTTTGTTACGAGAAATCCTTGCGGATTTCTTCGTGGGTTCATGCTATACGAATGTGTGGCTGTCATTTCTAACTTTCATAAGCCTTGAATGCCTTGCGGTATTTCGCAGAACTCACTCATTGTAACATGACTCACCAATAACCGCACCGATTAAGCAAGTAACACCATTTGGAAGCTTCGTAGCGCACTGTTCCACGTGAGCATTTTGCAATGAAGTTTCAAATGTCCAAGCCATCGCTAAAGAGAATGCTTCAAATCGAGGTCGTGTGCTACCTTTGTGATGAGCACCCAGAGTTAGGCTCGTTAGAAACATCTTTCTTTTCCGTCACAGAATTTCTCGTTGCGGAGTTCGCGCAAACAAACGACCCTCCAATGGCACAAAGGCACAGAAATAACGACAGCAGCAAGAAACACTGTCATGGTACTCCAAACACGTGTATTTTGAGCAAGAGAAAGCGAATAACTCCACTGCAATAGGCCATGGAACAATAACATCGCGACCTAAGCATTGCGACCAATAACATCGCGATGTAACGACCTTGATCTTGACACAAATATTCGCATATTCGGTTCTTCATTTTACGAGCACACATGCCGTGCACTCTCCTCATATACACCATAGACTCTTTATTGCCCTTATGTACTCGCACACAGCAGAGAAAACCTCCCTGTGGCTATAACCTAGTGTAATCCCTCCGAAGGATAAAATTTGTTCCACGTTTATTTTTAAACCTAGATTCTCAATTGGTTCGACCAGGTATCTTTTCCTTTGATAAGCATAACGTTGACAGGATAAAAAGAAATGATCTATTGATTCCGATTCCTTGCAAAAGAGACACAACGGAGATGCTGTTAGTCCAGCTTTATGTAGGTAGTAATCAGATGCGGAATTCTGCATCGTAATCTGGTGATTGTAATTTCTAATTGCCGAGATGTACACCACTGTTTGTTCCAGCAATATCTTAGATGTACAAGTCTCTGACTTTATCCCATGATAATTTTTCTATTTTTTTTGCAAACAAGCATTTCTATATCTGAATGCTGTTACGTAGGCGAAATCAGGTAAAATAGGTAAGAGTGGTCCGCTTAAAGATGAGTCACCGCCTGCCTGTGTCCTTTTACTTCGCCGTCGTCTCGTGTGCGCTGTTCAACCACGATAGTGGCGGTCACGATGAGACTGAAGTAGTCGCGGGCAGAGAATGCGCGGATGCCACGCCATCGTGCACGTAAAGTTGGCTTCACCGTGTGAATTTGAAGATTTAACGTCACTTTGCACCACGTGACAGCGCTCGCCGAATAGCGGCGTGAGTGCCGGAAGGAAAAGGTATGCGCAACTCTGCTATCTAAAGGTAGCCTACACTTCTTTCTCCGTGGCATATACAGTAGCTCTAACAGTGCCCTACCGTTCTTTTCCTCCCATTTTCCTTCCTAACAGTGCCCTGGATGTGGCGTCATCTGGTAGTGCTTATATCAATGAAACTCCATCTGGTGTAAATTTTGGCAGTGACGTAGCGACGAACAAGTGGCCTTTTCAATGCTTAATTTAGTTATTTTTTTTGCAAAGGTTCTCTCTGAACATGAAGGGCATCGGTAAATGTAGTGGTTATATGATGTATTCTGGTTACACTCGTTATTCCGCTAACACCAGTGCGGTATACTGGAACACATGCAGGGGGTCGGTGTAAGTCAGTGTACACGTGTCACGCCACGTCGTTATATTTGAGCAGTTTCGCAATGAATGGCTTCTCTGCAGCATTTTCCTTGCTGTTGTGAAGCCGCAAGACCAGGCAACACCACCTTTAATTGCACTTATCAAAGCAAATACACCTCTCAAATTTAGTTTGAGGATAATGGTCATGAAAAGAACGTCAGTAACTTGACTAATTGTTCATCTTTTTTTATATATAGATAAAATCTGGAAAGGTACATTTCATATTCAACGAATGTGTCATGGTAATGATTGCATATTGTATCATTTTTCAAAGGTTTGGGACTTCTGTATTGCTCCATTCCCATTTATGATGATAATTTATATCTTTACCATTTAGACAAATGGACATTCAGCTGTAACTGAAACCAAATATTCTACAAGAGAGTTTGACATTGCAGACTTTTAAAATCTCGTCTAGACACACAACTCCAATATAGCTTAGTGATTTTATTTCTAGGCCTTACTTTAAATTTACAAAATAAACTAATAGGAAATTTTCTCCCCCTGCATAAATTTGACAAAAATCCCAAGTGAAAGATCAGTAAAGTTTCACGATGTTCATAAACTTCGAAGTCTGACAAAGTAGTAAAAATTGTAAGGAGGCGAGGTACCTAGTATAGTATACTCATGTTTGTCGAAGTAGGAAATAGAACGTAAATGTTGAATTTGAACATTCCATACTTGCGCCCATTAAGGACAAGTTGCCTGCCCATCTATGAGCTGGTAACGTGGACAAGTGCTCTGTAGTGGCACAAAATTTTAACAAAATATTTAATCATCATGATCACATAAAAATGCAGCCACATACTTTTGAACCTTATGTTAAAAATGACATCAGTCCAGATGTCCAGACTCAAAATAAATGGAAAAAAGTTGCTCAAGTACCAAACCTTTTGAAGTTACGAGTGAAGCTTCTTAAGCTTGTTTTACTGCAAGATGCTAATGATGAGATAGCGCTGAACTGATCTGAATGAACGAAGAGACAGCTGAACTGATTTAGACTTGATCACTGAAAACACTCACGTGCGAATAAACGTACACTTTGCAAAATATTGAGGTTTTATCAACAAACTTTAGTGTAAAAATAAGTTTTGTTCTAGGATATCTTCGTAAATGTTAAGGACAAAAAGAAGAAAGGTTAACTTTTAGCAAAATAAAAAAACTGACCACAAAAGGCTCCTTTTGCGGGAGGGCACTTTTATAGCTTGTACATCGCTCAATACAGAATTGTCTATAGCAGAGCAGTTGACTTTATTGCTTCCTTTCCTAAAGGCGAATTCCATTGAGAGAACAGGAGTAGAGGTGCAGGGCAGTGAGGTGTGAAGGGGAGCAGTGAGAGCAGGGCCACTCAACCTGCCGCTGCAATGCAGCGCGCTCCCTGAGGGCAGGTGAAGGAGTTGATGAGCAGGGGGACCATGCGATGGAAAACATTCCAAGCCCCATCATATTCTCTGTGGGGCAGCAGCAAAATGCGCGTGATATCGGTCAGCCCCATGTTCTTCATTATCTTAGCCCCTAGTATCTTTGAGCAACGACGCATTTGGCAGAAGTCCAGCTGTCATCGTAGCCTTCCGTACAAAACAGTGTTGTCAAACTACACATGGTTGCAACCATTGTCGTCGCACTCACCGGCTAAAGCAAATTTCAGAGACTGATGTTCAAGGACGTTACTTGTCTGTCGTACTAAGCCTACTCCGCATTTCAGGCGAGAGCACTGGAAACTGCTCCTGGCTGCTCTCGGCACCGCAAGAGCACTCTCGATCGACCAATGGATCACAGTGCTCCTGCACTTGTTTGACCGCTGAAACACGCCAGCTCTGAAGAGAGCATTTTCAGCGTGCTTTTGAATGCTCCTGCTCTCCCAGTGGAATTCGCCATTACTATATGAAACTGTTCCAGCTCACAACTACATTACTTCAGTGTGAATGTTTTTTGGCCACAGTGAATGCAATGTTGAGAGTTGTGGATGTGTGGCTGTGTTAGTTTTTATGCAGGGAAAAAGAATAAGACATAATTTCAGGGTGGAAACTAATTAACTTTAATATAGTATCAGTTTGCAAGCACAGTGAGCAAACTTAGTAGCAGCAGCACATAGTGGTATTGTGAGGCACACAAACTGATACTCAATGGGAAGCTATTGTACAAAAACTTTCTTGAAGCTGGGAGACGATGAGTAGGGCTGTAATCATTCACATATGGTATCACAGATGCAACTGTCCATGCAGACTAGATGTTGTGAGACTGGTTAATGCTGGAAAAACCTTGCGTCTTCTCTATGTCATGCTATCCAGGTTACAACAGGACTTGGACACTTGTGAGCTGTAAAGAAACATTTCAGATATTGTTATTAAGCATGTCAAGGAAGGAAAAAATGGGAGTAACCAGCATTAAATGGCAATAAATGCGTAGCACAGTATAACAAACATGACTTATATAGAAGCTGTACTAAAATATGTTAATTGGCACCCCAAGCTCATACAATTACATCAGCATACAAAAGTAAAATTTAAGAGTTTGTCACCCACTTTTTTACAATAATTACTTTGTGGCTGAAGACAGCCTTTCTTCTGCTTCATTATCATTTTCTAATCATCAAGCTTGCAGAAGTACCAGTTCATCTGTAACAGCTAGCAATTAAAGCTGTATTATATCATCTTCTGTAGTAATTTGTAATTGTTTTCTTTTTTATTTTGTAATCTGTAAATGTTTCGTTTTCTATTTTTTTAAGCAGTGAATTTCTATTTGGTTTCTGTTCTCTCAAGACCATAAAAGACTTTTTCTGTGTACTCTCATTTAATTGAATTATTGCATTGAGCACAAACAACCTGGGCACTATTATCAGGCCAATGCACACTCATAGCTAGATGAGCAACAGCTTTATGATTAACTTCACATCACCCATTATACAGAGTCCCAATCACATACCACCAAGTCACATTGTGGCAATCCCTAAACAGCAACTCTCCACTGCAAATGCTTTTTTTTTTTCAGTACAGGCTTTCGAAAAGTCTAGCACTCTGTCTGCTTTCAGATTTAACCTACTCAGTTTCAGCGATGTTTAAATGTGATCCTGAATCATGACACAGGGATGTCTCAGCGTGGTCATACAAGTGTATCATGCCAAATTATAGATATCAAGAAGATGCATAACAACTGTGTTATAACATTTATTCAAAATTGGCTCAGATATAATGAACTAGTTGGCATGTCCAACCAGCCTGTTTGAACTAGGGACTTAATTATTCGATTCATTAATAGTATACACAACATTACAAACTTTAATTCAAGAATTCCCATCACTCACTCTCTGTAGATTAAGTGGAATGTGCATTGTTATGAACGTTGAGTATATGTGTCACATATTATAGTGGAGTATGGGAAATTAAAAGCCAGTGTATGGTTACTGTATGAGAAATGACTCATTGGCCAAGCCCTAGCAAGATGTATTACCTCCTTGCAGTATTATGTCCTAACTTCCCAGCCAAACACTTTATTTTGTATGGTAGTTCAGTGGGTAAGGAAAGTTCATCAGTGAACGTGTCACCTACACTTACAAGGTAACGCATAGAATGCAGAACATGACTAGTATTGCAGTGTAAAAATGTTACTAGATGAAGATGATAGTTCACCCGAGCCATAGGTCAGCATACTAAAAATGACACTGGTGTTTACTGGAACCACATTGCTTTTATAGAGTACCACAAGCGGTGTGAGTGCACGTTGTTTTGAACAGGAGTGAGCATTGTGAAGTCTGAGAGGGTGTGGTAAAAAAAAAAAGCAGGAACTTTTTCTGAATAATGTTAATAGATACGAAATTCCCCGACAATTTTCAGCGGATGCCAGTGACTGCTGGTACCGTATATACTCGTGTAAGGGCCGCCCTCGTGTAAGGGCCGCACCCCAACTTTGAAAGCGGATATTTCGAAAAAAAAAAAACAAAAGTTCAAAATGTCCCGCCAGAAAAGTGTAGTTAGTTCATTTACAGCCAGATGGCGCTGCACGCTTTTCCGCTTTTATTCTACTTCCGCCGACGCGCCGACCACGCTGTTGACAGCGCGCCGCCATATTTGCCTTGTGCGGCCTCTTTGTTGGCATCGTTCCTAGCATCGTGTCGATACGTTGGCAGCGCGACTTCAGATCGGTGTCGTCGGTGTCACTTTGTTGGTTGTAGTGAACCCTGCAGAAGCCAGCGCACGTGACGGACGATGGGCCGGCATCTGAGATCATTCACTGCAGCATTTAAGCTGCAAGTGATTGACTATGCCGAGGAGCACGGGAAGCGGGAAGCTGGACGAAAGTACGACGTCGATGAGAAGCGCGTGCGTTACTGGATGAATCAGAAAGATGCCCTCGCCGCTACTAACAGGAGCCGAAAGGCGTTTCGCGGGAAAAAGTGCAAGTACCCGCAACTCGAAAGCGAGCTCGTCAACTACGTCGTCGACACACGAAGGGACGGCTACGCCGTATCGACTGACATGATACGCGTCAAAGCCCTCAGCATCGCTCGCCACATGGAAATACCCCCGGCACAATTCAAGGCAAGTCGGGGCTGGGCTACGCGGTTTATGAACCGTAACCAGCTTTCTATTCGGCGCCGAACGACGATTTGCCAAAAACTGCCGCGCGAGTACGAAGACCACGTCATTAAGTTTCATCGCTTCGTGAATGCTCTCAGGAGGGAGCATGAATACGACCTGTCCCAAATTGGGAATGCGGACCAGACACCTGTGTGGTTCGATGCACCGGAAAGCACCACAGTGGATTTAAAAGGTGCGAAAAGTGTGTCTGTGCGCACGACTGGTGCAGAACGCCAAAGGTGCACTGTGATGTTGTGCATCACGGCAGACGGCAGGAGGCTTCCGCCGTACGTCGTATTTAAAAGGAAGACTCTCCCAAAAGAGAAGTTCCCTCAGGGAATCGTCGTACGTGCGCAAGAGAAGGGCTGGATGTCCGAGGAACTGGTCGTTGACTGGATTAAGACCGTCTGGGCAAACAGACCTGGAGGGCTGTTACAACGGAAAGCCCTCCTTGTTTTGGACAGCTTTAGGGGCCACTTGACCGACCGCGTCAAGAACCGAGTTGCCGCAACTCGTACGGACTTGGCCGTCATTCCCGGTGGCCTGACGAGTGTGCTGCAGCCGCTCGACGTATGCGTCAACAGACCATTCAAAGTGGAATTTCGCCGATGTTACTCTGAATGGATGGCTGGAGGCGTCCACGAGAAGACCCCTACAGGACGGCTGAAGCGGGCGTCGCTCCAACAGGTGTGTGAATGGATTTTGAATGCGTGGCGTGCCATGTCAGTAGAAGTAGTTGCTAAAAGCTTCAAGGTAACGGGAATTTCGAACTCCATGAACGGCACCGAAGATGACCGTCTCTGGGAAGACGCGGACGCCGAGGCGAGCTCCTCCGAGAACGAGGACAGCGAAATGGAATCCGAATAAAAACATTTCTGGCATGTCATTTGTGACTCTTGCACTCTGCTACTGTTGCATAAACAGTACAGACCTTTGGCCTGTACTGCCTGTACTAAATCGGCCTGATTCGTGTAAGGGCCGCACCTAGCAAAATTTTCGAAAAAAAAGTGCGGCCCTTACACGAGTATATACGGTAGATGAGAATAGATGCTGCTTCATATGGGGGCACCAGAGACTGAAAATGCACGAGCACAAATGTAACCTGGTGCAGTGACTGCATGTGCAAATGAAAGGCACCATTACCAGGTGTTGGTAAGTATGAGTAGGTGTGAGTGTAAAAAAATTAGTGCGTTCGGAAGTGCAATTGAACGCGAGTTTCAAGGAGTGTTGTGTATGAAAATATGTGTGAACGAGTACCAATCAGCATAAGTGTAAACTCAAACCGCGATATAATGCACCCGTATATAACAAATTATCGTTTAAAACAAAGTACACAAAGCATAGCTGTCATACAGTGATAGAAATATGCTCGTAATAAATTTTCGAATACAACGAAGTATGTTCGTGGCAGGTGTGCCTCTGTTCCAATGAGGTTTGAGTGTATGTGGCCAATTCACGATTCCGGCGAATGGAGACAACTCACTTCTTTGGGGGCCGACGTGCCACCCTGAGCACCAGTTCGCCCTGGCGAACGCGCTTGAACGCGGCGATGGCTTCGGCGTGTGAAAGGCCCTCGAAGGGCTCGCCGTTGAGTGAGAGCAGCTGGTCCCCCTCGCGGAGCAGGCCCTCAGCCTGGCCTCCGGCGAAGATGCGCCGCACATAGATGCCCAAGGCCCCGCGGGGCGAGTCACGGCCACCGACAACGCTGAAGCCCAGGGCGCCTCGGCCGGGGCCTTTCACGAAAGTGACGGTGAGCAGTTCGCTGTTGCTTGAGACGCTCGACGCGCTGCCCACCGAGCCGTTGTCACGGTGACGGGGTCGGCGAGGAAGCGTGCAGAGCACACCGCTGCTGTACTGCTGTGTCGCCTACAAAAACACAAGAAAAAGGGTAACCATGATCACACAATGGGAAAGGAAGGAAACTGTGCACTGTATAACAATGACCTCTAGAGTTTTGCGAGTCAAAACTCCCATATGATTACGAGGCATGTCATAGTGGAGAGCTTCGGAAAGTTTGACCATCTCGGAGTTTTTTAACGTGCAGAAAAGTAAAGATAATATAACTACTTGCGCGTTACTCGAAGGTTTCGATGCGCGCAAGTAGTTATATTATCTTTACTTTTCTGTTTCGTTTTCTTATAAACTTCTCTTTGCCGTTTTTCTGTGCTTTTGTTTTTTGTCTTTGTTTTTCTCTTACTCATGTTCTGCTCTTTGTGCCATATGGTTTTTATCACATGGTTAATGTCTCCTCTATATATTTTCATGCTCTGCGCAATAAACTCAGTTGGAAGTTAGCGCTCGCGTCTTTCTTGTCCTTCTTGTCTCTGTGTCGTCGTTTTGTTTTCGCGCTATAACTATCCACTGACGTACAGCTCACTTCACGAAATGACGCGCTGTTTAAAGGTTAAGCCACCTACCGGCACAGTCTTGCAATATTTCGCGAGGCTGCGAGATCAAAAAATGGAACTTGTGAAACTTTTTACGTCCCCGATATCAATAACCCATCTATGCTGCTTCGAGACGTCGCAGGATCAACGAAAGCTTGTTGCACATAAACGATTAAAAACGTAATCGCACTCACGCGGAGCGAGCGACACTTCAAAACAACGCATGCGTAACACCTGCGGCTGTTCAACAGGGCGAAAAAAAAAAATCATGTGCCTACGTGCGCACAGAAGTAACCTGTCGTTCCTTTCAGCCTTGCAGTGATGGGGGTTCAAATCACGTGACTACGCCAGTGCTTCTAAGCGAGCCATCATTTGCACCATGTCTTCAAAAACGAAACATTGAATTGCTAAGTGAAGCGTAATTTCATGGCTGACTTGATACTTTCCTTAGGTGTCCCTTTATTTATGACTTATTCGATTGCCATTGCGTACCTGACTTTCTTTCTCGCCTTCTTCGGAGACCTCTGGAATAGTGTTGTAGTTGGCGGCAGCGCCGGGGTGCGAGATGCTGGCCCTCCGTTCGGCTGGGGCTCGATGGGGCTCGGCGAGTCGGGACGTTTCCGTGGGCGACGACGCCAGCGGAACCTCGCCGTAATCTTCGTCACTTTCCTCCTGCAATTACAATTATTCAACTTCGTTGATTACCTCCACAAAAGTTATGTGCTCTGTACTACGCGCATAAGGAAAAAAAAAGTCAGTTTCTTCACAAGGGCGAAGGAATGAATGCGATAGCAACCAATTAACTGGTTGAATGCGTTAGCAACCACGCGAAGGGCGGCAACCAGATCGAAACGTGCAGCTCACTGCTCAAGAAAAAAAAACGCACAAAAAAGAACACACCTAGTACGATCGTGAGGTAACAAAGTTCACAGCTCAAGACTGAACGCGCTGCTCGAACTCGGGAGACGCACGAAATGTGTACGCACAGGTGTACACAGGACAAGCGCAAACTGACTATAGTGTCACCGTTGTTACTTCGCTGCGATTGAAAAGCGCGCCCTTTTCGCAAACGGGGAGACTGCAGCGAGCGAATGACCTTCGTGTGCCCTGTAGCCACTACGAAATCGTTCCGCCGAAAGCCCAAGACGTACAGCTATCCGCCGCCGCGAGATAAACGTGCGCGCGATCCCACGGGGGGGGGGGGGGGGGGACCACGCACTATAAAGAAAAACACACGAGCGGGCCGCTGGAGAGAGAAGCAGCTGTAGATCCGTTTGCTTTCCTTCTCCCTCTTTCTTCGTGGCTGTCTGCGTTCTTATATGTTTATATATCTGTACGTCCTTATTCCCTTTATTTCTACCTACTTTTGTCTGCCCCTTTCTCCCTCTCTCTCTCTTTTTTTTTTCACGTTGACGCTTTCGTACGACACTTGCAGCTGTTGCACACGGCAGTGGGGCTTACCCGCACCACCCGAGGAGTTCTGCATGATGGAGCACATGTTAGTTACCGATAGGAAGGAAGGAAGGAAGGAAGGAAGGAAGGAAGGAAGGAAGGAAGGAAGGAGGGAAGGAAGGAAGGAAGGAAGGAAGGAAGGGCCTGGAAACTGTGGCACACGCTCACACTGGGGGATTGGCTAAGAAGCGGGTAGTTTAAACAGCTTCTGTGTAAAGAGACTGAAGAGAGCACGTGTCTGATCACAAAGTAGATAACCCTTTTTTTTTTCAACGACGAAGCACATGTTGCCGAAAGCTCAAACAGCTTCGCTGTTAATAAACGCATAAGGCCTTGCGTATTTGACGCGGTCTTGTAAATAGGCTAGTTTCTGCTTTTCAGCATCTCAAATATTGTCAGAGACACGTTTTAACAAGACTGTTGGCTAGCCTAGTTGGTACTCAGAAGACATGATTTAGACGCGAATTAAAACACACACAAAAGAGAGGAACACGAAGACGAGACCAACAGCTCGTTCAGTTTTTTTGTTTTTCCCTTCCGAGTATATCCTTAACTTTGCGGCTAAATCATGTCTTTACATTGTCAGAGACGTGTATTACATGTATATTTTTCAATTTTGTTTTTCACGTCCTGAAACTGCGTTGCTATATTTATAGGGCTGCCCTAACGAAGTGTTCCAGGTCTGTTTTCCCGGCAGCCGTGAGTCGCACCCACGACCTGCTGCACACGCACTTTCAGTGACAATAACCACGGCGGGTGCCACGCAACGCTGCAAGTTTTTTAACTCATCACAAAGTAAGGGCACGATCCGTATTTACGTTGTCAAAGATATTTTCGTCCGACGCTCGCGAGAATAGTCATACATGGGCCACACCTGCCTTTAAATCTTCAGAGCCACGAAACTTTTGACAATTTTAATTTCCCCCCTTATATTACCCACCGGTTTAATGGCCAATCTCCTGTAGTGAGTACGAGCCAAATTAAAAGCGTCAAGCAAGCAATCAAGCAAGCATCCTGATGGTAGCTCGATTACAGCCTCGATCAGCAAAATTAAAGTATATATCGAGAAATCTCACCTGACGGCCAACTAACAGGTGCACCACTTGGTCTGGCGTAGCAAGGAGCTGACGTGCTTCCTCTATTTCCACGCCTTGAACCTGATGACCGTTGATGACCAGGAGCTCATCACCTTTGCGGAGCTGCCCGCTCCTGCAAGGCAATTAGTACTAAGTGATGAGCACGTCACTTATATAAACCATGGCGTCAGCCCTTGTATACAGGCAGCCGTTAACGTAGCAATGAAGTGCGAAATACACCACACCTGCAGTTACCGACAGCAAAACACGGCGAGTGTTGCAGTCTTACGCCCGCAGTTAGCACGCAATGTTCTATTGTTTGGGGTATCGACGCACGCATTGAGTGGACCTTTCACACGCTACTCTACTGTGTGACATTTTGCCACTAGCGAAAGCAACATACACATGAAGCACACAAACGCGACGACACAGCCACTAATGTTGTGATGTTCGAGTCTCTCTTGTTTTCGCCGAGTTCACTAGCGGCAAAACTCTGCACTACTCTGCCCCAACGCAAACGGCAGGCGTACACATTGTGTTTCTGTCGGTATGCTTATCTCGGACTCTTCGACAGTTCGTTATATAGGCACGCCTACGCTCACACACCAAAAGGGCTTACGTCCCTTTTCGTCCATGGCTGCTCACCTGGCCGCTGGTCCGTCCTGCTCCAAGTCGGCGACTACGTAGCCGAGCACTGTGCCGTCGGGAGCGCACTTGCCCTTGATGTACACGCCAAGCTCACCCCTCGAGTCCTTAGCCAAGCGCACAGCCAACACCCGCGCCCCGTCGGGCGCACTACGCACAGAAGCGTCACTCGCTCGATGCTGCCGCGTAGGAACTCCTTCCAGATGCGCCTCTAGCCATAGACGCCGCCGAAGGTCGTTGCTGCTCGACGTGCGCGGTCCCAGGTCTACGGCACCCGACACGTCCCCGACACTGCGGCACCCTAGATCTCCGAGGCTCGCACGACCCAGCCGGCATTCCTTGGCGCTGTCCTTCGTGACGTCGTTGTTGCCAACGCACACGCTAGTCCACGACGATGCACTTTTGAGTGCCGTCGAGTGAGCACTGTCCACCACGTCGTGCGATGGCGGTTCTTGCAAGCCCGCCCTGGACAGTACGGGAGACTCGAACGAGGTACAGCTGTGACCTTCAGAGGACGTCGACGAAGACTTCTTCCAGCGGTTGCGGAGCAGCTTGCGGTCTAGTGTCCACGCACGAAACTGCTCCAGCTTGGACGAGCTGCCGGAGTTCGTAGGCGTGGACCTATCTGAGCGAGGGCTGGACTCGGGGGCTTCTCTGCTGCCGCTGCTGCTGCTGCTGCTATTACTGCTATTGTTTGGCGTGGTTGCGTTCTGCGAGCTGTCACCCCACCGGAGGACGGAGAACAGGGATTGCGTCTTGCAGCGCAGGCTCTTGCAGTCGTACGGCGTTACGTTGTGGTCCTGCTTCGAAGACTCAAGCCTGTGAAAAAAACAAGAAAACAGTGCAATTTAAAGACCCCATTCCTAATAACACAAAGTATGGTCGTTTCATCACGTCAATAACAATACTGTAAACGTTTTGCAGTAACGATACTGCAAAACGTAACAATACTGCAAAATCAGTATGATGATTCACTAATACGACAACAGAAGAATACTTATAAATGTTTGTTTTGTGAAATAAATTGTTAATGCAAGATCTCTACGGTGGTATGTACTTCAGGTTAATACTTACGATATATTTACAGACGAACCTTTGGTTATGTTGCTAGTGTAATGTAGTTTAAGGAAATTCAGTCTCCACTTTGGTCTTCAAGGCTCGTTCGGTTGAATGTTGTTAATTTTTGTAAGTTCGGTGGTGGGATTGCATTTTGAAAGTTTCTTGAACATAAATCTGACCCCTATTCGCTTAACTATCTCAAAAGTAATGATATTAGTCTACACGAAAGTATCGCAAAGTATGTATGCATGTTATAGTCTGGATGTAACTAGATATATGTGGCTTATCAATGCTACTTTGTAAGACATTGTCGTAAGCTTATGCCTCAAAAAAGAAAAAGACTTCTCAATTCGGAGGTGGGAATGGTATTTGTGTCATTTTCTCATGATAGGGACTTGTGAAGGGTGTCAGCTAAATAGAAACTAAATTCAAGTAGAGGTGATATTTCTAACTATACACGTAAAGAAAGGACAGAAGTGTAAATTTAAGGGCTTGTGTAAATTTAAGGGCTTGTTTTCTTCGTAAGAATAAACATTATTTAGAACTAATTGACAGTGATGTGAAGGATTTGCAGTAGTACGCTTTTATCTGTGTTTTAGTGTTACTCGCAAGCAGCTGAATCGTGCGAAAATATTTGAACTACAACATAAACTAGTTTCGTCTTTGACAGAAGACGCACGCAGGTTTACTGTTTCCCAGCTACTGTTGTTGCTCCTGTTGGGAGCGCCATCACGTGCATACGCGCCCTTGTTTAATAGCGCAAAACCAGGCGTGTTACGACAAACACCCTAAATGTCATTAAACCACTGTGCCCCAAAACATGACGGGCTGAATACGAACTCCCGATGGCTCACTGCAGAAACAACATGGTAATCGGTGTAGGGTTAGAAGGCGAGGGGGTCTTATGACTTTATAAAAGTACAGGCCTGCCCAAGCACCACTTGCACAATGATCTCACCTGGACTTGTCCTGCCTGGATTCTTTGAATGCGGAACTTGGAGACTGTAGGGAGATTCTGTGCAGAAGCGCGGCTGCGATCCGCTGCACGTTGGAGCCTTCCTGGGACGACGAGCGGCGCTGAGACGGTGCCGTGGACGGCGTCGTTGTGGTCGCCGCCGCCGCTGAGCGGGGGGTCGTGGATGTGACGTCAGTTTTGAAGGGGTGACTCGCGGGCTCCGTGGCGACGATGCGTGGAGACTGCACGGTCCCGTTGGCTTGAGTCATTCGCCTGTGCGAAGTAAACAAATTGTGCCGCTACACCTCACGCAACCATGCAGGAACAGGGTGTGCTCGGCCCACATAATAACTTTCAAACGCTTTCGACAACAGCACTATTGCTTCATAGAGAAACAATCTCATAAACACAGATGCAATGGAGAAAGAGGAAATAAGGAACACGCCGGCCAGTAACTGATTCTTGTCAAATCACCGCAGTAGCTAAGAGTCATACATAGAGACAACGACATCTGCCACCGAGAGGAGCACAACGCCCGCTTTTTTTTTTTTTGAGGAGGGGAAGATAGAAATAGAAGTTGCATTATGACAGCAAACACCAGAACACCTATTTGAGCCGGTTGGTACATTTCCCTAGAAAACCAGAAACAGGGTGAACCACCGGAGCGCTCAGTTCGTTATCGTGAGGTGCGGGCTGTTTCTCGTTTCCCAGGCACACATATTAAACTGAACCATAGAACAGAACAATATACGAAGCGGAAACCACACTGTCCTTTAAAAGGGCGCTGTTCTGTAGATTTCATCACATTCACAATTAAGCGTTTAATCATTTAAGGTACTTTAGCTATTCAAGTATTACTAGAAATATTTAGCATGACGTTTCAAGTGCAACAGGTATAAGTACCTCTGTGCATGCTGCTGGTAGTGCGGTGCAGCTGCAGTACCAGCGGCGGCACTAGCGGCCGTGGCGAGCGCGTCCTCGTTGGGACTGTCCTCCCCGCCGTTCTTGGTCCCGTCGCTTTCGTAGCCGGACTCGTCCGAGCGGTGCTGCGTGGAGCTCGCCAGGCTGGCCGTGTCGCCGGCACCGTGAGCCCCGACGTCTTCATCGAGCGGCGGGGTGGGTGGGCCGCCGCTGGTCGTGCTGCTACCACTGCTGGTAATACCACCCTCCTCGGAACAGGGAAGGTCTTTGCAGCCGGACACCCTGTGAGGTGGGAGAGTTTTGCGCACATCACTAGCCTGGAAAGCGAGGTTGACTAGGCGAAACAACGAAAGACCCGTCGCGTAAACTTGGTAGGTTGGTAAAAACTTTACGAAGAGTACTGCAGTGCTTGTGCTGACCGGGCCAAAGTATCACAGGTAGGAACGCCGAGGGCTGTCTACACCACCTCGCGGGCCGGATGAACGGCCCAGAGGTGGCAGATGGTGCTTAGTGTTGCGCAATGCAATGGTTCATCGCGAGGGAAAGGTTTCGATAATCTCTTAGGCATCTTTAGAAATCGGCACAAAAATTAGAGTTTCACAACAACAGCATGACTTTTTGCACACTCAACAAGGTTCATTGATGCCTTTCCAGTGAGCACATTAAGAAATGAATTTCTGAAGTGGTGTAAAGTGATGATGCTGAGTGTGTATGGCTTCCTTTACTAATCGTCCTCGGCATAGTGGCATAAACGTGCGCAGTATTATTTAGAAAAGATTGGTGAGAGCGGAGAGTCTGAGACTGAGAAGAAAAAGATGCCTTTCGCTTTCGAGTTGTCATGGGCATGAGAGAATGCGTGCGACTTTTCTGTGTGTGTCTTGAGTAGCTCCCGCAAACAGTGTTCAACAGATCTGAGCAACTAGCCCAAGATGATGTGTTCAACCAGCCAGCTTACCCATCGATGACTGCCGCTTCGTCGAAGCAGTCGCGACTGTATCGGCCATCCGAGGGGGTCAGAGTCAAAACAGAGGTGTCCAGCTCATCGTGGTCAATCACGACCGCATCGTGCAGCGATGCTTCGATGACGAGAGCCGACGTGGAACGGCTGCGGTACATGCGAGAGGACGTCTTGCGGACCACAGGGCCCAAGGAGCGCTCGTGAGGAGATCGCTGCTGGTGCGGGGTCGTATTCTGAGCACACTCCTGGTAGAAACCACCGTCCTGCGGAAACGAAGTTACGTTCGTGCAATTAACCACAAAGCCACCAAAGAGAAGGAGTATCACTGCGTGTGCATTACACTCAAGTCTTCAGTGTTGTACTGTACTTTTTTCTTTCCATTTCAAACCATCTCATCATTCGAGCTTGAACAGTGTAGAAGCGCACCTGCCAACACGGGACATGCTCTTCCGATTTATTGCAGTCATTCAAACGCTTGCTACTAAATGTAGCTCTACATGTACAGCCACTGCCACGCCTGTGTTGAGCACGCGAGCAGCCGGTCTTCGCGAAACATTAAGGCAGTTTCGGGCTCTGAAGTGGTGTACCAGGAGCATGTGTGGCCTAGTTGTCCTGCTGACCACATCAGAGCCTGATACTGTCTGAAGGTTTCGCCCCGCAGAGCAAACACCGGCTGCTCACGCGATCAACACAGACGTGGCCATGACTGTACTTCCTCCATGTACTCTCCAAATTACACTTAAAAAAAACTACAGCCAGACGCTTTCACATTTGTAACGCTTCAGCATGTAACAGCCGAGAGAAAGAGAGAGAGAGAAAGAGAAAGGCAAATGAGCGATTAGTAGGATATGTTTGGCTTCTTATACTTCGCCACGTCTCTTATTTATCACAACTTCCAAATTTCGCCATATGGTGCAAGAAAGACCCCGCGTCCCATTATCACCACCGTCATCGCCGAACAAAGCAGAACCAGAAGGGGAACAACTGAAAGGTCAGTGGGAGGTTCGGCTGCTTACGCGTGACCTTGCAAACAAGCTAGGGTTGGTGGACAGGGCTCGAGCAACAGCAGCAATCCATGGCTATACCTAGGCTGCGGAGGCCACAAAGTTCAACCTATGGTTTCAAACATGGTCCCACAATAAAGTTTATTTCTCACTCTCTCATCCAATTTTCTCGTAATGTTATTCCCCTGCTCCTTCCCATTCGGTATCTACAGGCATAAGTTTATCACTTCCATGGCCAAATCTTCATGGCAACATGTCACGTTTCTCCATGTGAACTATAGAGTAGACAGCACACTTACGCGTCTGTCCTGGAGACATTCGACGCTCCTCGAAGCCTCCCTCGACGACAGCAAGTCCATCACGGGCAGTCTGAGCGGCTGGGCGAACGTGGCCAGTCGCTGCGGCCACTCCACCAGGCTCGGACGCTCATCGGACAGCGACATCGGCGTCGGGGGCAGCGAGTACTTGTGCGGGCCCACGCAGGTCTTGCGGCCCACGCGGCTGAAGGCGAACCCTGCTGCCGGGAGGAAACAAGAAAATGCCATTTCAACGTTTACACGGACCGGCCCGAGATAGGACGCCACTCGGTCTTATGTGTGTGTACAGAAAAAAAACGCCCCGAATGCCTATAATGCCGAGCGTGCCGCCAAGTTTATGGCCCTGTCACGCCGCATGATCGCAGGCGCGTGCGGCCGGCCTGTCCCTTTTGCCGCTTGAATTGACGACGCGTTTCCTTCGCGCGTATATGCTTTCTTCGGAACGTGTTACGTATATATAGGATGCCAATTCGGGCTCCCAATCACACCAGGTGGTGCGGCCAAACACCTGCCTGTTGGCAACATGCACTGGAAGCAGCCATTGCTCGAACGTTTCCAAATAGACCACAATTCTGGTTCCTGGTTGGAAAAAAAAATGATGCAAGGTCTTCATTTTGCGTAGGGATACGCCGTGTTAAGATACATCTGATATAGATAGCACGAATTCGAAAACATATTTGCATACGCTTGCAACTTGGGACTCGTACTTCTGATTAACCTCTGAAGCCAAGACCGCGTGTAATTGCACATTGAATAATAAGTGGCGAGCTTAGCAGTGATGTCATTTCGTCAAAGAAGTGAATTCAGTCAACTCAGAATATTTCTATGGTGTGTCATCCAAAACGAAACAAAAACCGATTGTAGGACGTCACGCAACCGAATATTGGTGTCGTACACTTCGAGCTATGCAGGTTACCCCACAGGGGTAAAGAGAAACGGTAAGAGCGGATTGAGAGGGCTTGTTTAGCGCAAGAACAGTGATGGATCCGTCCTATAGTCTATATAAAGGGCCAAGTTGTACGAATAGTGCAATACAGATACGCGAGCACTGAAATCTGCGAAGAACAACCAGCCATCTAAAGCATATTCGTTCTTTCTGCGGGAAATTTGTGTTTTCGCCATTTCTCTCAGTAAAGCTCCTCATCAAAAAGCCGGGCCCGGTATCAAACATTTCCTACACAAAGTTAACGCCCTGAAGACACTTGACATTACGCAAACTTCTCGTTATCTCGTTATCGGCTCGGTATACCGCGGGATTCGCACGGCATTTAAGTGTATCTCCCTCAGTTTTATCGAAAGTAGAAAGCTGCTCTTAATGTTTATCTGATTTAGAAAATGATAAAGGTGACGCTGAAAACGCATCCGAGTGGTATTCCCCCAAACGCTGGCACGCCACAAAGTAGATCAGGCTTCTTGGACGCTATCGAGAAATGGCAAGACTGCGCAGAATAACCACGCTAAGTGACACATTCTGAGAACACATGTGCGGTCATAAAACAAATTGAGGTCACGGTCAGCAGGGCTGGAACCACAAACAAAATCGAAGTACAAATATAACTCGGTGGCGAATAAGATGGCGCCCAACTTTCAGGGTCTTTCAACCACCTCGTCTTCCTTCTTGCGTCGTATATATATATATATATATATATATACTACACATATCCAGACCAACTTCAGGTATGCGAAGAGTTGTGTATGAGGTAAGCCACAGAGTTGCTCAACTAGTTTTGCGGTCAACATTTAAAAAGCATTTCACACTGCCATCCCGCAAAAGGGAACGTAGAAGGGTGTAGAGTACGGTATAGAAAGCAATATATAGAATTATAATACGGCCGAAATAGACAAGACAACAGCAATTATTTCAAGAGATATGTGCACAGTTTCAGGGAGGGCCGCACGGAGCACCGCCTTGCTGCAAAGTGCAGTTCGTGCAGGCTGTTTGCTTTGATAACCCTGTAATAAATAGTGCACATATAAATGTTATGTCCCTACTTAATTCAAGTAAGTTTTTTGCCCACTACGACAGTTAGGGAAACTCACGGCTTGTTTTTTTTTGCTTATCTGATGTTGCGCATAACGATAGTTATAGCGCGAGAACAGAACGACGGCAAAGAGACAAGAAGGTATCATGATGTCATACCAGCTAGCCCAAACTGCCACACTTCTGAGTTGCGCATAAGCTATAGGGATAGCGGACCCGGCGCAACAAAAACGGTGGAAAGGCGCAGCTCCTGTACATCGCGTAATAAGCGACAGGCCGGAACCACTTGCGTCCCCCTGCGTCGTCCTATATTTGCCGTTAGCGTGGCTCTTATATCTAATCAACGTTCACTTCCGTCCTAAAAGACGGCTCCAGAAAGGATGCCCGATGGTGTTCGCCGTGACTGCCGAATAAGCGGTTCGTTTCTACCTTTGTCCGCAGTCTCATGGCCCACTTCAAGCGACGCGTTCATTGTGATTATTTGTTCATTTATCCGAGGAGGATCTATCACGTTATTTTCTTCACTTTTATCTTTCAGGCATTGCCGTAATCACGGGAATGCCTGGAACACCGTAATTACGGCTCGACCTATAAGGCAATTGTGACTTGAAAATAAAGGAACCACGCTATTCGTCATGCCTGTAGACAGTGCCTGCAGGATTCCACGCCAACGTATACGTAAGTCATCCCTGAGATTATCTGTTAACGGGCTTTCGTTTTCGAGTTGTCGACTGCAATGATGAAGTCATTACTGAGAATGCAGAAAAGTGGGGAAGGGATGAGCAACAGGATGAAACAGTTTACTTGCAGGTGACTTATGAGCGATCACTATTGTTGAGCGCAAAAAGACAGGACAAACACATAGGCACATATGCATTTAGAAGAAGGGGCTTGGAGTTCTTGGTTTACTCTACCACGGGAGAGCATAAAGCCGCCCCGTGTACCTCACTCTTGATGAGGCCGTGTGGACAAAAATTACGCCGTGAACGAGTCACGAGCCACTTTTACATGGAATAGACATCGGAAGTGGCATTGACGGTCGAAGACTTGTGCATGAAAACAGTATAGCGTTCTGCATAAAACGTCACACAGGTGCGTAACATTTCTCGTCTTGTCACTCCCTGCGCTGGAGATAAACGTACTGAAGATATGCTACCGACAAGCTCGCATCGCATCACTCGTGAACTTCGTAGGTCACAAGCGTGTGGTTTGATCTTCAATTGATATTCATTGGATCGTTTTCCCCTATCACAGGTAATTGACAGGTATTTTATGTAAACTGCTCCTTATATGTCATACATGTTTGTTATAACTTAAAGCAATACCACAGACTTCGTACCAGCTTCATTTTAACGGCGAGAGCATTAGACGCCTCATTAAGCGCGAAATTGACCGACGGCGTCCGCGGGGTCAGGAACTGGTGGTAGAAAAAAAAAACTATCGTCACACGATAACGTCACCATATGACGTCACGACTACTGACATCTTAGCTTTGTCACAGGTGGCTCGATCAAAGAGGCAGTGCAAAGCCGGGTGAGGTGCCTCCGATCTTGGAGGCAGTGCGAAAACACGTTGGGTGCTTAGAGCTTTCGAAGTGTAGCGGGACAGGGTCAATACATTGACTGAGATAAAAAAAATATGGCTTTAAAATTCCATTTGTATTCAGGGACGGCGCAAGAAACCTTGCGTGTGTGTGTGTATTTTTTTAACACTGTGAATATTTTAAAAACCGGAAGCAACCACTACGACGGTATTGTCTGGGAGACAATACAGTACTGTCGAGTGTTAATCGTGTCACTAATACTTGAATACACAATGCCAAATAAGTTCGTGTAAAACATTAAAACAGCGAGTGTTTAAAATTACGCAAGAGCCCCTCCCCCCGACTCCTCATTCTCAGATACTCGTAACAGCGACAAAAAGTGAGAATCCTTCGATGCGGGCGACACACACCATCACCAGATTGACTTCTATGTTTTTGCTTTAATCCCGAATGCTGTTTTCGTGCCCACGTGTGGTCTTCGTCAGCACCGGCGCCACCTTCCTGCGTTTCTTTTTACTGTCGATCGCCCATTCTCTATTCCATCTATTGTCTTCTTTTTTCGTCGTCGATGGTGTGGCCGCCTTCCGCCCACGGAACCGACACCAGTGCTATAGCTAGCGATTCTTCCGAGAAAGAAAAAAACAATAAAAAACAGAGACGACGAGATGAGTCAGTGCAGCGGCGTCGCATCCAGAGCAACGGTTCCTAAAATGGGTTCTTCTTCTAAACGAAGACCGCACACTGAGAGGGCTTTCGCTCGCGAGAGTAAGGGAGAGATACGCTCGAAGCTTTTGCATGCTGCGTCGGTGGTCTAAAAAAAGGGGTGCGGAAGAGACAGCTCAGACCGGCACATTGCAGACCTCGCCGGGCAGCCATGTGCGGGCCGAGAGCCCGAGACAAAAGGAACTGATCACGAGACAACGTGCAAGTAAACACGCACACCGGCCACTTTCGTCAGAGCGACGGGTTTGAAAAGACTGGTAGCAGAAAAGCAAAGATACCCGGAGCCGGATGTGACCACATAACCAGTTTCGAGAGATAAAAGTCTGTTATAAGGTGTCCGGTATACCACGGTAACCTCTTTGGGCATGGGACAATTGTAGTGACATCTTGAGACGTTGCGTCTATCCACAATGCAATTGCAGAAGTATTTGTATTCCGTGAATGTCTTTTTTTAAGGAGGATGAATAATCGAAAGTGCAAGACAAGGAAGTTAACCGGTAAGAAGTCCGATTTTACAATATTGCACCTCTGACGAACACTTACTCCAGAAGCTGCACCTTCCGACTCCTATTGTATTTCATGAATGGCAGTGATGCAGATCAGCGATTTGAAACTGAGTTATCCGATCGCGCAGGTTCCTAGGGGCTGCTGGCAACGCCTGGTACGCTTTGAGCACGCATCTGTTGGAAGGTTAGGTGTTTTGCGAACGAAACTCATCGTCCTTTGTTACTGATTGAAAAAAAGAAAAGAAAAGTCTGTTCAATGTAAACTCGGCTGAATAAAATCAAGAGCTTATCAAGTGTGAAGTTTTGCCATGAATACATGCCTCGTTCATACATCGCTGCTTCGCGCCTCCCGGTGTTCCCTTACGTTGACTTCCTTGAAGCGCATTTCTTTAGGCCTTCTAATCTCCCAGTTGAAGTATTAAAACATGCGCCCATAAGTAATTTTATAAAATTTGTAATTAATACCATACTATTTTCTTTTGTCGCTGCTGTCGAATCTGCTGCTGGGTATTTCGAAGCCGCAATTCACGGCATCGCCGCAGGCCGTAGTCCAAGCAGCTGCTGCACAAGTTCTATCGCGCCGTCATGCTGCATGGTGACGCAATCCATACACCTGCCACCTATAGAATAAAGGGTGAGCAGCCTATTCACGCGTCACTTACATCGAGGGCCGGTACATAATATAGGACTTGAGCGGCGCCGTTGATAAAGACGCATTCGCTAGTGGCCGGGCCGAGACGCTATTCGGAATAACTTCGCGTCACTGTGTGATTCAGCCTTATAAAGCCGAACCAGACGCAGCTCCACTTTTCAATTCACTTCGGATGATCACGATAATAACAACTGAAGCGCGCACAACCCTTTTCGGCGCAGAAGCCGTACTCCTGTCTAAAGAGTCCCCGAAATTCGTCTTGGCAACCACGGACAGTGATGCCGACAAGCGGGAAACGCCACTACGAGAACTTACCTGCCCCACGTGCAAGCTATAGTCGGGAGCGCAGCGCTGGAGCAGTAGTCTTCCTTCTTCATGCACTGACCCGAAATTCGCTACCGGTCGGTGTACAGCGACTGCGGACAGCATGTAATAAGCCCGCTCACGTTTCAGACCACCTAGGCTTTTTTTCGTTTCCCAGGAGACCGCCGAAAGCCACCCACATGGAAGATTGACAGCTCGCGCCACTGCTGTTTGCCTCTTGTTGTATACTGTTACCGGAGCCGCAGCTGCTCGTGTGTGATTACGTAGGCTCCGTTGCGAAACGCGTAAGAAAGCATATAGGGGACGAGAGGTGCCAAAGGAAATACGGAATTTTCCTGGGGCGCCTCTGATTCGCCCCGCGGAGATAATAATACCCGGAGGCGAAAGGGGGCCGCATTGTATTCCGTAATGACGCCCTATATACGCCGAGAGCTGCGCGCGGACGCGCTCAATTTGTGCATTACTGCCGCGTTACGCGTATGTGCCATCCGGTTGGATATACCAGCACGCCGGCGGTGCCTTTGTTGAAACTTTGTTGAACCTTTGTTGAAAGTGAAAACGGGAACACGCTCGTACACTTGCTCCGCTTTGTGAATGTGCGCAGCCTTTCGGCAAAAGCACAACATCAGCCACGGAATGAGAGAAGAAAGGATGAAGCACGTGGCTGGAGCACGTTATATATACGCGAGTCTGCGCGGAAAGAACGTTGCATGCGCTACCAAGCATGCAACAATGTCCGGGAGAATACTGTCACGTGAATGACTCCAAAGAACGGGGAGAGAAGAAGAATAGAAGGCAGGGAGGTTAACCGAGGCTGAGCCCGGCTGTGGCTTACCCTGCACTGTGGTAGGGAATTTAATAGGATTCTTCGAAGATCTGAACGAGACAGACACTATCACAGTGATCTTGGTCCTAAAGATACGATAGCTACTACACGAGTCTATGACTTAATGCTCCATCCCGCTGCCCTGAAAACCCCTACTTTCGTGATGTGTATATATTTACGAGTGCAAACTGCACACTGCATCATAACATCGTTCTAGGCGGGCGCACAAGACAAAAATACTCAGTGTGCAAGGTAAAAAAACAAAAAAACAAAGAGGTTGCAGACACGATTACAACTTGCCTTCCTGCATTGGGAGAAAACTACATAAACTGCAAAGGCGGTGAAGCGTCAGAGCGCGTCCACAACGTGGAAGGTGCTAGGCTCGACCTGTGCCACCTCGTACCACGTTGGTTATTTCCAAAGGGAAGAGCTACCCCGACCTGGCGCTTGATATAGCTATATGTACTGAGCTCGAAAAAGTGGTCGTTCGTAAATTTACAGCAATATGCATCAGAGACGCACACCGCCTCGGTCCCATAAAGTTGGCTCTCGGAGGACGTCCTAAGCACAGCCGAATTAATCATGTCCGCATGCGGCGTTAAGTGAATCTCAGTCGTCGCGGCGGTTCAATCACATGGTGCAGGTAGCCCGTTGAACTCGCGAAGGCATGTCTTCTTTGCCAATTTCGCCCAGCTTTTTTTTTTTCCTTCATCGTCCTTAAGTGTAGGAATTAGCGCATCATTAAATATACGGCCGAACGAAAATAAACTGTTGCCCTATAGCAAGACCACTCGCAAATGACTAGCGCGGAAAAGCACTTCACGCAGAACGGCTGAGCGATAAGCGAGAGAAACGCATTAGAACTGCAAGTAGTATTTCTACCTGACAAAGCCGTTCTTGCGGGGCCTGCGTGCCGAAACGAAACGCATGCACCTGCTTCGCTATTCACATTGCCTACTCTAGCAGTTCAGACGGCTCGTACGTCTTCCCCGGTGGAATTCCAATGAGTTTCTCTGCGAGGAAGCGTGTTCTGACGTCTGCGTATATCAGCTCGAGATGCCGTGACCTCACAAATCGTATAGCACCTGGCAAAACCGTCACGTCCGTCTCTCTCTCTCTCTCTCTCTCTACCACACACACGGCGCCGAAATGGCGAGCAACGGGCCGGGCTGCCCGAGGTGTCACGTGTGGCACACCCGCACACGTGTTCTCACTTCCGCCCTAACACAACACGATTACGCTGAAGTGTCGATAGGAATCATTGGCTTTCTTTTCGTGTGAGGAGGGGTGCAGCCACCAACGCCCGGAAGAATGCAACGAGAAACGACAGCGCGTCCGTAGCGAAAGAGCAGCGTGTGCGGTCGTCTCCGGGAAGCCCGAATCAAATAAGGAAACCGTTGCAAGCGCCAGCTCCGAAAGCGACGCGATGCTTCACGCGGGAGGAGGCCTAACCGTCTCGCACGCAGCTGGGAAACAGGAGCGCCGTTCACATGAGGCGAGCACGCAGGAGGAAGCGTGGATGAGAGGAAGAGGCGGGATTGTTTGGTCCACCAGCGTGGTCACGTGGGTACAGTGCGCGAGAAGGACCGCATCTGTCGTACGGTGCGGACACGTGTTAGAAGGGGAGAGGGGTGGGTAGTGGCTTTAAAAGAGGAAACGAAGAGAAAGCTGAAATAAACAACTGTGTGCATCAAAGTGCGACACCTCGTTTCGAAAGAAAACATCTGACCCCACTGACTTACGTGGATGCAGTTGAACACGAAGGCGCGCACTTGAAGCAGCACAAGTTTACCATTTCACCCGTCCTTGGGCTATATCTATTAAACATATAACTGAAGCTTACTTTCCATGGACAGTTAGGAACACCAGATGTGTCTACAAGAGCATAGAGGACTCGTGTATTTACCGAATGAGAGTGACGTGAAATGCGCGCTCCCTCCGACGAAATCAACGTGGGGCTTTACACCCACAAAAGTCGCAGCGCTTCAATGCGAGCAAAACTGAATCGAAATGCGTCATCGTGCCACGGGCCGGCGAGAGCCTCTTCAGCACGAGTATCAGCGACACCTGGGATATTCCAGTGGGTGTGATGAAGCTGCAACGCGCAGCAACCAGCCGAGTGGGATTCGTGTCACGGCACGCAATTTCCTCCCTACTCTGAGCAAGCTGGCGATCCCACGGGCCACTTTAGCGGGAACAGAACTGCGCAATCCCCGTGTGGGCGGAACGCGTATGCTTCAGACTTCTCGATCAACTGCGAACTTTGCAGAACCGCACGGGAAGAGTTCGCTGCCAATCACGCAACATGGCGAGGCCCTCTCGCGACCACCGGCCGTCTGGTTTCGTTCCTTCTTTAGAAACATTCGAAACTGCAGGGTAGATGACTTCATCGCGTGAACAGAAGAACATCACACGCGACCACAGCGGTTCAACGACTTCCCAGAAACCGACGCGACAAGTTGGCGATGAGATCGACGAGATGCTCAAGGCGAGAGGGAGAGCTGAAGTAAGATGGAATGGCAGGGAGGCCAACGAAAAGTATTTACCGCCTTACACTAAGTGAAGGGGGGAGGGGAAGGTCGAATGAAGAGCGAAGAAAATAAACACAACAAGAACAGGTAGGCGCCGAGCAGTGTGACCTGTTCAATAAGCCATTCCACGCAAAATGTTCAAACGGACATGATGGATTTCCGATGCGACGACAGGTCGAATGGAGATTTTAGTAATGACTGTTCCGATAGGGCGCTTTCATTTCGTGAAGACCCCAGGAGCACCACTGCAGCAAAGCAATATGAATTGTCATCTTCATAGAGAGGTGATATCCTTGATGCAGATATGTAGTATATGTACTTCAGTTTTGAGTGCTTGTTTCACCTCATGTCGTGCTTTCTCGTGCTATTTTGCGCATGCGACTAATCGATATCTCCTGGAGCATTTCCGATCACCAAGTTTCTTCGGTGCGCACTTTTGTCTTCCTTCTAAAAGATAACTGTGATAACTCAGCCTGCACTGTTCTTGTAAGCCATCAAGCAGTTCAGACATTCACAACGCGAAGGCGGGCAGACAAATCCGAGTCTCTGGTTTCCGCATTGCGGGACCAGCATGTTCTGCTCGTGTTTGCAACCTTTGATAGCACCCAAACGTGGCGTACATAGCGATGTCGGCCAGCACACAAGAGTTTCCGATAACAGTGGTATTGTATACATACGGCGTTTAGAAGTTGAAGATAACTCGCCGTCGCAGAGGAGAGCCGTGTGGAGTGCCGGCGCTACGCCCGACAGGAGAAGCGAAGCATTGCTCTGGCCCTAGTGCCGTAGATTACTAGGAAAAGTATAGTCAGAGGAAAACATTGCAAACCAAGCCAAAGGATTTGGTACGGCTCTTGCCGAGAAAAAAAATCAACAGTAACCAGCATTCACCAGTCTCCGCAGCTGCACAATTCAAGTGATATGTCTGCTTTTCTGTTTTTTTTTCAATACCTCGAACGGATACGTTATTTCTGACGTTCTCCTATAACTACATGGTCAGAATAGAATGCCCACAACTATCACGACTGAAAACACGGTCCTCAAGTTTTGCCGGGTGGCGCGTGCTGAGCGAAAACATAGGCTCGGCAGAAGTAGAGCGCCTAAGGGAAAACTAAAGAGAAACAATGAGTTATTTTAGATTGATAAACTGCACTCTGAGAACTCTAATCGCGTAGGTTCCACTGTTAATTATTAGCGGAGAAAATTAAGGTTGAAGTTACAATTTTAAATTTCGCGCCGTTATCTCCGCGCTGACGCAGGCAATTTCACAACGTATTTTTCGCATTTTCTCGAACTTGGCTCGATGAAATTTTCTGAAACTTCGCATTTCAGGTCTATGTCACCCGCATATTACAATATACAGTGTTAATTTTTATGAAAGGGAACACGGGAGCACGTGGCTTGCGCGCTCCGGCGGCTGCTGGCAGTGCGTTCAAGCGGGAGTGATAGCAACCACAGTTTCTTTTCGCGCCGTCTCGCGGCGATAAAACAACCATTCGTAGCTGATATGGAACCAGCGGCAAGATTGCGACCCCCTCCCCCTTCAAGGCGATTACCAGCTTTCCCCCTTCAAGCCGATTACGCGAGAGCTGGTAATCGCCAAGAAGGGGGATTGCGACATACAGATAGACGGAAGGATCGACGGACGCACAGACAAACATAGGGGCGGACGTATGCACGGACGGACGGACAGACAGAGGGACGGCCGCACGAACACATGCGCAGACGGACGGATGGACAGATGGGAGAACGGACGCACGGACGGACGGAAGCAAGAACGAATGGGCGGACGAAAGCACGGACGGACTGACGAACGCTTCGCCCCACCAATCATCATTCACTCCCGAGGATATGCTGTTATTTTTCAGAGGGGGGGGGGGGGGCACTTGTTGAAGACCGTGGAAAATACCTATTTCTATCACTTATTCTCTGTTAAAAACCCCTCCCCCATCTGAATTTCTTTCGAGGGGGCGGCACTCCCCCTCCTCCCTTTGACGATCAAGCCCAGAGACAAAGAGACGTACGCGACCACGCCTGATCTTGATGGCCGTCCTATTTGCTTACTGCACAAACGCACGCACACGAACTATAACAAAAAAAGGTGGAAAGTATGCAGTCGAGCTTGACAAACAGGCGCACTTTCAGGTATCTCTAGTGCCTGTCCCGTTTGTTGCTGCATCCTAGTCTCCATAGAGGCGCACCGTTTGGACTTCCCTATGCCGGCCTGCTATACAATGACACCGCTGCTCCGACACGGTCGCGAGACTGTCTGCGTCCTCAAACAAGAGAAGCAATCCGCGACGACGCCCCCGGCGCCAACGCCCTTGGCATAGGCCTGAGGAACGACGACACAGCGATAAGACGCTCGAAATTCTATAGAATGCAAGCGCCTCCGGTAGCACAGTCCGAGCTGACAGATGAAACCGGAGATAGCTACGCAGGCGACCATTTGCACGCCCCTCTGTTGTTCCATCGCTGGTCTTGCGTCCGATAGATACCACAGCGACCACAGTACAAAAAACAAAAGCATAGAAATAAAAAAACCGAGGGTGAAAGTAAACCATCCATTGTCCCCATCAAAGAAACGTCAAGTTCTGCGAGTGCAGTAAACACAAAAAGGGGTACAGTAAACCCACCGCCCAGGGCAAGAAGAATAAGTTGTTTTCTTCTTGCAAGCAGTTCGCATTTTGCCGGCCAAGAGTTCAGGCTTTTGCATTCTTTTCTACCCCTAACCCCCCAGAAGGACATTTTTTTTCGTTCGTTAACGATAACCGCTTTTCCTTCTTCCTTACGCCTTCTGCGAAAGACAGGTATGAATGCAACCACAACACCTTCAAACCACACTGCCCCAGCGCACCTTTTAACGGTTCTAGGAACGGCGATCATTAAAGTTCGAGCGGTGGCAGCAAAAGGGTAGCGCGGAAGACCACAAAGCCCGGCACAACGAAGCTAACATGATTATTAGCTCTCACAGGGCACCATAGCATGACAATGCCAATGTTATATCCCTCTGGGCTGCCCCACACGCACAAGAAGACGTGAAAGTGACCCCCGCCTGACACGGAACACGCAGCGATCACTTCGTCATCAGTTACCAAGTGGCCCACTTAGATGGCAGCCTGTGGTTTTGCAGCATCTCGAAGAACCCAAAAAGCAACGCCGACAGCGCCCCGGGGCGCTCTCCTATGGAGGGCCTGGATTCAGGGACGCCAGTCGGCAGGTAGTCGCGCTGAGGGCGGACGCTCTAACTGGGCCGCAACAACGCGAACACAGCAGCCCTAACAACACAGACCCCGTTTCACACCACTACTCGGAATCCAACCGATCCTGCGATTACCTCTTTCAAAGAGGTACCGAAAGACGCCGTGGGAGCCAGTTCCATTCTGGTGTCGTGTGCCTGTGATTAGGTACAGAAAGACAGCTCGCTTTCGGCAACCTACATGGACCAAACGAGCAAAACCGCATGAGAGCAGAAGCCCACGGCGAGGAGAGATCTGGGCTAAGAAGGCGCGAAAGCGCGATGATACAACCGACCAGAGAAACAAGGAACGGTTATGATGCTTGTCTGGCTCCAACAATGGTTGTCGATGTCCGCGAGCATCAGGGAGGCACGTCAGGATACACGGCTAGCGGCGATACGCGCCCGTACGTGAACAAATTGTACGCACAGAGGCGCGCTCTTTACATCCCGTCCACGAATACCTAGCAGGCCTGTCGCTAATCGTTATATTTAGGGAAAGTACAAGCATGTCTCCCACGAGAGCTGGCCTCCTTTTGGATGCTGTGTATAAACGTTGTTGAAAATGTGGGTCCGAGCTGAATGCCACGGGGTGCTCCTTTTTTCATTCGTCTAAGTGGTTCTGCACGACCGAAAAATCAGCTGCGGAGGTGCGGTAAGAAGCCATTTCTGAGCATCGCGGCAAAATGCCTGCTTTTATTTTATCTACTTTCTGCTTCTTTTTCTTGTGTTCGACACTACATAGAGGCGCGCATCGAGGTCGCGAAGAAAGCGTGACTCAACGGATCATCGCATTTCACAAAAGGAAGAGAGAAGAAAAAAAAATGATGGTGAAAAAAAAAAGCGGCTCGAGTTGAACACGATTCGCGCATCATTCGTCGCACCACGTGAGTCAGGAAAAAAAAAAAGAAAATCGCGAAAACAAGCGTCGGATCGTGTTCTTTTCTCCGTTCGCCCGCGTTTCCGTTTCGTGCATCGTCCGACTCAGATGCACCGTTTTCGTTATTCTATGAATGTATACCCCCCTCTCTCTCTGTCTGTCTCTAGGTGGCCTCAATAACAAAACGCCGAGTATCCGCACACGCAAACTGTGGCACGAAAAAAAAAAACGTTTACCCCTATTTTAGGTGCATGTGATGTAACCTAAGAACTTCTCGCAACGCTTGCATGTAATGCGATGGCTATCAGTAAACATCACGTTGCATTACATAACGTTAACTCACACTAATGACAAACGCAATGTCCTTGATTCTTTTTTTTTGTAGTCCTTATTTAGTTACGCGAGCTCACTATTAAAGAATACCGTGAACCACCGACTCGTCCAGTCAACCATTTAGTCAATGCCGTGGTTCAGTGCCTGTGTCCATGCCTCTTCGCAGTCTCTGTTTAGTTACGCACTCGTATTTCCAAATTCACCGACAAGTATCAGATGCCGAAAGGCCAGCACATAGCGGCGTCACCATGTTGATGGCATAGTGCTGCCATCTCCTCTTTCCTAGCCAACTTTCTCGATAAAGACAATCTCGCTTGGGCCCGTTGCTGTTCCTTAGCGGCTAACGTGCTGCGCTGCTAATCTGAAAGGCGAAGCCTCAATTCACTGACGCCGCATTCATATCTCAATAGGGGACGAAACGCAAAAAAAAAATGCCCGATGGGTTTTAAGTACACGTTTTATTAACTCCACGTGGTCAAAGTTACACTGGAGTCACCCACAACCGCGTTCACCATTCATATCGTGGTTTCAGCAGTAACAACCCCAGAAAACTATGAAGTTTCACTTAGGAAGCGTTCGCAATTTTAACAAAGAAGAACACGTAATAGGTAAAATTAGGCAGGTTGAGTAAATTATTGTAATCAATTGAAGAGACCACGCAAAGAAACTGAAAGCATGTATTTAGAGTTGTTCATCTCCCTTTCGCACCGACTATATAACGCACAATGAGTGATGAAAATTGCGAAGAAGCAATGTTTACCGACATAAAGTAAAAGAAAGATACTTGATTGAGCGATCGAGTTCAACGACCCGAAGCAAGGCAGGCGCTATGAGAGACGAACCAATCAGGCCGAAGACAGATATTTATCAAAAAACAGGCGAACGGCCACGTCGGTGCAATGCACATCGAGATATAGGCAGCCTTATCTCCTACTTCCTCGAGGCACATCGACAAGTCGACGAGCGTTTGTCATTCAACTCAAGAGAACCTGCTTTTCCACACAGGCGTAAAAAGCTTGCTCGGCGCATAAACGGATGTCTCTGCCTGCCGGTGCAACGACCTCATTTCCAAGAACGGAGTTGACCGATCACGACAGGAGGCGCCGGGACAAAAGGACTGTCGCTATATTCACCGCCCGACGTCGCAGCAGTTTTAGCTTCTTGAATCTGTCATCAGCACGAAACGAGCGGAGACGAGGCTGCAGCCAGGGGCGTTTGTAGGTGACTGAAGAAAAAACTAATAAAGCCACGTTGACAATCACGGAAGCGATTGGCGATTGGAGCGATAAGCTAATACTGACGCGCGCGCCGCGCGACGGCCCCGATTGTATTACCGATGAGGCGGACACCGTAACCAGAATCGTAATTACACCGCGCCCGAAATAAACGCGCGACGACCAGCTCTGCCGCACGTCCTTTCGCTCGATATAGAAGCATTGATGGCGGGAATGATGCACGAGACGAATAAGAGAGGGCGTCATTGCTGCGGGGCGTCAGTCGCCATTTTGCGTATAGAGTATACGTGTGCTTGCACACCGGTAGCGAAATTAGAGCGCCACTGGCACTGTGCGAGGGCCGATTAAATGCCGAGAACGTAAACACACAGTGCGCGCGAACTGTGTGACGCGAGAGGAAACCGTCGTGTATACGTCGAAGCCGGGGCAAAGGACGGCGTGCCTTTGCTTTCCCGGAAGTGTTTCGCCGGCGTGTGAAAGTTTATGGGGTAAAGTACGGGTAAAGTACGGGTAAAGGCAGGGGTGTGTCGATTGGTTAGCGCGATAGTTGCGCCAGATAGGCCGTATCACTTTGGGTCGGGTCAGCGAGTATAACAGGGGCACCACGTCGCCGATTGCTACATGCACAGTGTAAAGGCACGCGCTTCCGCTCCCGAACCAGCACAGGCCAACGACACTTTCGGGAACACTTATGGTATACCGGAGAGTTTTAAATAGGGGTAGTAAACGGCTTATGTATCCAACAACCAAACACGCACTTGCATTTGTATTTCTTTTTTTCCCCACTGCAGATCATAAGTATAAGTTTCTTGCAAAACAGGGTCCCTAGACACGTTACCTAAACGTGCAAACCTCTGAAAGTAAAAATGTTTCAAGCGATACTTCAACCTGAGTGATACATAAATCAGCTGATATGTTCAAATAGGTAACACAATTTGTATGCCCCTGCCAGTGTTCACTATTCCAATATTAGCTCAACAACCACGCACACGTTCTTGAAATGCCCCAAACCACCCCGATCTCTCTTTTTTATGCATTTTTACTAAGCACGTCCATCCAGTTCTGAATGCAGTCACGAATCGCATGTGCCAATAAACGCGTCTAGCTCGGCTATTACGGCATCGTTTTGAAACATTCTTGCGAATTCGTGTCTTTTGCACGCGCGTCGTAACTTCCGTTATCTGACCTCCGGTAAATACTTCCACGACGTTTTGGAGTTAAGAAGTATGTCTTCAGAGACAATCGAAGCGAACGCTCCCCCCCTATTCGCGCCACACTATTCTGCCGTCTATACAGACAGAAAATATACGTATCCAACAGAAACAATACTCTCTGTGTGTCGAGAGTGGACGATAACACTAAAGGCGAGCGCAACCTGACGCCGTGAAACGGCCTCACAAACGAATGCGAGCGTGTAGCCTCACCTCTTGGCACAATACCCAAGGCAGAAACACCAAACCTGTCTACAAAGGCATTCATTCCTTTTGCTCCGCCTATTCAAATGCCGCCTTCGCAAAGCGCGCCCATCTCAGTCATCTTTGCGAAGGCCATATACGCTTCTGCGATGCCGACTTCATTTGCACAGAATTAATGTTGCGTATCCGTTCTGCTTGACTGCTATGAAAAATGTCCCAGCTTGCCTCGATGCGTGTCAAGCCTGTGGCACTGCAACGCGAGAACTGCACTATTCAAGGCCTGGCGCGAAGCAACTGTCTTTGTGCACACGCAGCGGCTAAATGTGGGCGGGTCTTTTACTCAACGCGCGTAACAAACGACGCGGATTCGCAACAGGAATGTGGATAAGCCTGACCCGGAGAGGTCAGCAACAAGGAGCGCGGCAACACCTATATAGGCTCTGCACAAGTGCCGTTCTTGCGATTTATTATGGACATTTAAACGAGGGCTCGCGTTTGCTGAGACGTGCAGCGGTATTGTACACAAGCGCGTGTGACACGCCTGAGAGCTGAATTTGTGTTCTTTTCTTATGCATCACGCTAAACTCAATGGAGCGCACTACGTTGTTGGCAAGCACAGCTCTGTGTTCCAACAATGTTTTTTGTTAATTTCGCAGATTATGGGAACTCAATAATTCGAAGGCTTAGCGCCCCCTAAATCATCTGAAGCTGGCAACTGTGGAGGCATCTGTCCACTGGCGCAGCCGGAAGGGGGGTTCAAACTCGCCCCAACTATTTAGGGGCGAAGCGGATAAATAATTGAGGTGAGTGAGAGTTAGTTCTTTGTGCATGCCTGTCTCTCTTGATCCGTGACCTCCTAGTTCTATGACCCACTCGACAGGTACGGACGGACGTACGTATCGGCAGACAGACGTATAGGCAGACAGACGGAGGGACAGATGGATTCCCGGTTTACCGATAAAACCTTTCGAAGCTTCGCCCCCATCATCATCATTGACCCCGTGGATATGCTGCGAATTTTTTTTTAGTTTTGCGTGTGCGTGCATTATACACGCACACCTATAAAACGCACACACAAACCTATATAACAGGTACTTGCCACGCTTTTCCTCCCTCCACCCCCCCCCAAAAAAAAATGTCTACGTTCCTACATACGTCATCACCTTCTCTCGTATACATCAACATCGTGATCGTCAGATGCTGTGCGTAAACTTGGAGGGAATGCATCATAAGCCAAATATGTGTCCACTAGGAAGACATTTCGTTGTTCTCTTCCGCTTTTATATTCATTTCGCCCGCGCAGAAGTTTAACGGTATTCAGTTTAAGCATAAACGTGCATGTCCTCTTAACTTACAGCTGCTCTGGCGCTACCGCTTGACACTACCTTGACACTGGATCAAATATAGACGTGCCAATACGAAGGACCACCAACCTGACGTCAGCGCCGCGCGCGTTTTGCAAGTGGGTCGCGCACGTCCCGAAAAGCGGCAACCACGCCATCAATGTCACCCAGGGGGGTCATCCTACCCAGTTGAATGCTGGTCTACAACGCATAGCGCTAACAACGCCCGGAACGCTGCCACCTAGGCGTCCAAGCGGCGCGTCCCACAAAAGAGAACGTCGTCCACATCTAGGCACGCGCCAAGCGGCGTTGTACGTAATGCATACAACGGTCTCGCGAGGCTACGAAGGGGGTGTGCAACAAGAGCGTGACTCGGCCACACGCTGCTTACTGCGAGGCGCGGGAAAGAAGTCGTCGAGATCCCACCAACGTTAAAGAGCGCGGCGACCTTGCGCGCCGCTAACGGGCCTCCCGCTGCTGTGCGCCGAGCCGCATAGTATATAGTACGCGGTCGCGCCACGCGTCGCCGACCGAACAGCGTCATGCGGAAATATAGTCGCGTTTGGACCTACGCTATCGGATGGAGGCAACGCCGCGTTTGTGGCTAGCCACCCTATACAAGGAAGTGTTATTGGTTAGTGTATAGTTTTGCTCACTGTGTTAAACAGTTATGCGGTTGCAGTTGCGAGTGGTGGGTTTCTTGTTTCTCGTGTGATATTAGGCTACCGACGTGACGGAAGAAGTCATTAGACACATAAGCTAAAGAAGAATGACCAACAAAAACGAAGATATAGCAGAGAGGCGGCAGCACCATACAGGTTATGTTCCACTCCTTCAATGAGTCCGAAAAGCATAAAAGTCTGATAGTCGCCCTTTCGCTCACATCCACCGTGTAGGCGAGAAAAAAAAATCATTCGCCATAAAGTAGCACACTCTCCTACTGGCTGTCCGTGGCCGCTGCAGTACCTTTTAACGAGGTAGACTAATCCACTTGGTAAAAACAAAAACAAATATAAATCGAAACTTTTAGTGTAAATCATTACACAACTTTTATAAAGCTTAGAAAATAAGCAGGGAAAGACGAATAAGCAAAGCTACTCTACGGCTGGTAAACATAAAAGCGCAACATTAGGGACGCTTTAGTGGGCACCGTGCATCGCGCCTCTCACTTGATAATAAGGTAAGTAAGGGTTGATTTATAGATTACGTGAGCAAGTTAACCACTACCACGCTAGGGTCCTGTGCTTGAGCATTGGCTTGAGATAGGCGTGAAAGCAACAACGCTCGTTTCTGCGTCGGCCGCAGGTGCTGTAAAAGAGCGCTGTAAGGTCGCGGCTTCGAAACGCCTCCTTAAAGTTTAAGTATATAGTCGTTTCGTTCAACGCATCTCTGGCGCGGCTTCAAAGGATGCGCGTGGATGCGAGATCCTGTGGCGGCCTTATAATTATCCAGTGTATAGGGCCCATGTGGAACCGCGAGTCAAGAAGAAGAAAACGTCTTATTATACGCTTCC
This sequence comes from Rhipicephalus annulatus, assembly GCA_013436015.1. Taxonomy (NCBI): domain Eukaryota; kingdom Metazoa; phylum Arthropoda; class Arachnida; order Ixodida; family Ixodidae; genus Rhipicephalus; species Rhipicephalus annulatus. Next base: position 130,746 of record WOVY01000283.1, on the reverse strand, counting down.
TTTGCGGCAGCTGCAGTGCTCTTCGCGACGCGCGTCAGATGGCGCGTCCTTGCTCGCTTCAGTTCCTAGGACTAACACCCATCTGCGAGACATGCCTGCTCAAGGCCTCTTTAAGACCTAACCGCACGTGCGCGTTACAACGCGCCAGAGTTGGCGCAGTGCCCTTGCCCTATGGAAGAGGAGGACGATGGTATACACGAAGCTGCATGCTTTTTCTGCATAGAGAGAGGATGTGGCGCCGAGCCTACAGTCTACACGCCACGTGCTGACGCGTTGTAACGCGTACGTGTGGTTAGGACCTTACGCTCAAACCGCACAGCACAGGGTAGAAGGTGACCACCGCCTTGTGCGCTAGTGGCGCTGAAAAGCATTCAATAACAAAAGAGAGGCGTAGAACCTCGATAGGTGTTCCTATAGACTGGATGGATGGATGGAATGGAAAGTCCTTTATTCAAAAAAGGAAAAAAAGGGGGGGGGGGGGCACAGGACCTCTGTGAGGATCCTTATATAGACTAGCTGAAGTCTGTATTCCGAGACCCCATTGGGGACGGGCGGCTTGAGCACAAATAGTTCTTTAGAGGTCCGTCTTGTATGAAACGGGCTTCACGCAGACGTGTCCCTTAGCCTTTCTTTTCTTTAGTCACTTCAACAGTTTGGACGCGTGTGTGACCATGCTTTACGATTTCATTGATATCTTGCTGTCGAATCATTTTTGCTGACGCCACTCGTCCATCGGCCAGTTCCTTGGAGTGAGCTCACAATGTAAGTCCCTCTGTTCCTCCAAGATGAATGAGTAAATAAATAAATAAATAAATAAATAAGGAATGAATAAATAAATAAATAAAATTTATTGCCAATACACTGCTCTGAGCGTGCAAGCTCAGAGTACTGTCCGGTTTACAGCATGAAATTGCGGTCACAGGGTTTTTAGAACAAGCGACCCTGTCACCTCAGCGGTAATTTAGAGATATTCATAAGCAACAGTGGTATATTCATCTAATAACTTACGAAGTTTTGAATGGCGCAATTTGATCTAGCTGCGAAGTTATGCGATGTTTCATGCATGATTTCGCTTTCATAACAGAAATAGTTTGTAAAGAGTCATGTACAAAGGCAAGCTCAAAGGCAGAAAGCAATCGGGAATGTTTCTATAGCACACGCTGCACATTGCGGCTTTGGTGCAGGAGGGGTAAGGAGCATTCAGCTGTAAGTGCCAGGCGCACTTGAAAAGCACACACACATCAAAAAGCAGAGAAGGTAATCCTGTCTTTTATTCTGCCGCAAAACATCCTTCCTGAGCAGCGGTGAAGGAATACGGGGAGAGGAGAAAGCAAGTTTAACAAACAACTCGAAAAGAGCTTCAGCGACGGAATCGAAGTGGCAGGACGATGTGTCAGCATGCTTGTGCCGGCCTCTTCCAAAATGTATTCTCGCATTCGATAGGTGACGTAACAGGGAAACAAGTGGGATAAATCTATAGGGGGGCTGTCTTGCTGCCCTAGACCGCAATAGACGACAGTCCCGCGAAACCGAGCGCTTTCTTCTCTATCTGACGAGACAGCTTTATTGTAACCATTCAATTCAATTCTGCGCGAGCAATTTATTCCCGTACTTTGTCCCATTTGTCGTTAAACGAATAGCCAGCAAACTTCGCAAGCCGAAAAAGCCAAAGCGTTCCTATGGGGACTGCCAAAAAGGAGTAGCTTTTTTGTGCATTCACGCTCTCTGAGGGCTGATCTAAAGGTTGAGTGGTCCGCTATTCGAAGGGGCGCGACACGGCCGCCTCTTTACGGCGCTAAGAAAAGAGGGCTGCTTGAACACAATCGGGACATGCATGACTCAAGCCGCAGAACCAGCACAAATATAGACATGAACAGACACCAGGGCTGTCACCCATACCAAACGCCATATCTACAGATCGCAAACCCTGCCGTCGCCTCCGAGGGGTCCCTTGCTTCAGCGACCAAAACACAAGGCAACAGGCTGATACGTGCGTGCGAGGATGAGACTGCAAAATAACAACAAGCAAAAACTGGGGGCGCCACGGAGCAATCCATCAGCATCGCGTGCCACCGCGAACCGGTCTCTGGCGAAACGCGAAAGTGACACCAGGCCACCACGGCAGTTCACCGCGATTCGGGCTGAACAAGGACTCGCAAGGGAGGTCGGCCTAGTCGAAGACTTCGAAGCAAAGAATGCCGAGTGTCGGACAGCGTCCGAGATAACGGCTTCGCATGAGGGTAGCGGGTGTCAGCGCCTCATCTGCGTGGCAGCTGTGCGACAGCCCGCGACTTTCTTGCCGCGGTGGAGACGCCATATTGAGATGTCTTTATGCTGACGGAAAACTGAACTAGACCGTTAGCGAGACACTGAGTCGGTGGTTCATGGTATACTAAACAGAGACTACGGAGAGACATGGACACTGGCACTGGACCACTGCATTGACTAAATGATTGACTGGGTGAGTCGGTGTTTCGCGGTATACTAAACAGAGACTACGAAGAGGCATGGACACTGGCACTGGACCACTGCATTGACTAAATGGCTGATTGGGTGAGTCGCTGGTTGACGGTATACTAAACAGAGACTACGGGGAGGCATGGCCACTGGCACTGGACCACTGCATTGACACGATAGCGAGACACTAAACTGCTTCATTCAGCGAATGACCACTGAAAGGCTATTGCGCGCCATAACTCCAGTACAGCATTTGGTGTTTGTCAATTTCCTCAGGCTGGCACTTCAGCAACTGTTTCTTGGAGGCGTTCAGCGAAACCTGGATGTGTAAATTCTTAGGTTTTTCTATTATAAATGAAAAAAAATGCACGTTTCACCTCAAACTAAGAGGTTAATACAATCGTACTTTCGATTGCGGGAGGATATCTAATGCATGGTACGCCGAGTTCGGTACTTCAGTGTCGAGCGCTAACGTAGCGATTGCTACAACCGGGTAAATATGTTGAAAAGATCTCACGTCCGCATCTAGATCTCAATGCCAATGCTCAATAGTGAAGTGCACGCAACACTTTACTCCAGAATCTGCAGTCATTGGTTGTGTGCGTATTATATGAAGATATAGGAGCATAGGTAAGCGAATACACATGAGTCGACTCACTAAGACTCCAATCGAGCCGTGACTCTTAGTTCGAGCGAGTCCGGGTATATGGAGCATTTGAAGATCCTGGACCCGAGTGAGTCTGGTGAAGAAAATTTTCGCAAGTGTAAGTCTGAGCGAGTCCACCTCGGGAAAATTTTGGTGACTGTGAGTTCGAGCGAGTACAAGGTACACGATATACTTTCTTGAGCAAGTCCAAGTGAGCTCCACTTTTTTTTTGCCGACTTATGGTCCTATTTGTTCATCCTTGGCGTTACTATCGGCCTCGCCTAGATTCATGCTTGTACTTAAGTCTCCTGCTCACACGTATTCCAAAGCAGTATCGGTTATTTGCCATTTTAATATTTATTGATCAGAGACGTGAATTAGGTATGGGGGTGCCTTGAGCTCTTCCTCGCCTACGCTTCCTGGGAAGTTCTCGATACTTGTATGTTATGTTATCTCTTTGTCGAAAAATGTCCTTATTGTCTTGCAACCACTCATCCCTCGTATTTGAAGTTACTACATCAAAAAGTGCTAAGAGCACCGGTTACGTGATATGTTTGTCTTAAAGAGCATTGACACTATGGCCGAAGAAGGTAATTCTTGACTAAAGCCCTCATGAGTCTCCTCACCAGGACACAGACTAAGATCAAGCTGGGAGTCTGAGTAAGTCTGGGTGAGTAATATTTTCGTGAGTGAGTCTGATTGAGTCCAAAGTGCCAGATACATTTCTTGAGTGAGTCTCAGTGAGTTCCATAATTTTTGCCGACCTGTCTGAAGAAGCACCGCCTCAGGCAGCTTCATGTGTCCGAACTCCTTCTTGTAGACCGGGTGCTTTTGTCAATGGCGCCCTAATGCACTTCCTGAAGCTCCCTCTCGAAAATTGGGAATGGCGCAATACGTGATGCGTCTACAGCGGATTCAACTAGCCCATGCACAGTCTACGCCACAACCTCTTCACTCCCACTTATGCAGCGTGCATGGTATACAGGGCACGAACAGACGAATACCAAGAGTCTTGCAACGACATGATCAGCGGCGGTCGAAAGCATGACACGGTCAGCACCATCCCGAGTTTTTAACAACGCGACCACATAAGGTCTGAACCACGGGTTTCGTCAGGGTCTTTTACGAGCCCCACGGATGCAAAACGAAACACAGAGACAGCCTCCATCATCGCTTGTCATCATAAAGAGAGCGAACCGGGCGGCTCAGAAGATGATCTCGCAGCGAACAGACTGGCGGAGTAGGCATACCAGCTTTTATTTTACGATTCGCTCCGTCGAGTGTGTAAGCAAACATGTAGAGCAGTGCGCACACCGCTCGGCTGACAGACCGACGCGTCGATGGAAGAGAGCACGTGAAGAAGACTTCGCGCGCGTGCCACGTGATGGCAGCAGTCGACTACGTCTTCCTAGTTGAGTGCACTCCAATGGAAATAAGAATCTGCTGCTCGTACTCCAAGGAAGGCAGATTTTTCACACGAGCGATTCCGGATGCAGACTGTTAGGTGGTCTCATTCCGCGCAATTGACAAGTTTGATGGCACCGGAGGCGCTGCCTTCCTCAAACCATTGTACCTCCGCGGAAAACACGTCTTAGCAAGCACCTTCTGTTACCCTGGTAAGGTGTTACACGACGACCAAACTTGCGACCCCCTTTAACCTCCTCCCGTCTTTCACTTCGGTGCAGCTTTCTTGACGAGGGCGGGGCTCACCTCAAATCACGCGCGGAAATTATCACTCGCAGCTACGTAGGAGTGCCCCGGTGCAGACGTAAGTTGCCGCTGGTGAAGCTGGCGTAGCGCTGCACGAAATTACCCCCCCCCCCCCCGAGAGTTTGGGTGCAGTCTGCTCACACCGCGACCCTCCCTCCATCCGTCAGCGGGCAAGCAAGTCAAGCAACGCGCGGCGCCCCAGGTCTCCCTCCCGACGCCAAAGCCCAACCGGCCGTACGTAAGCAGGATCAGCACCATCACCTCTCCACGAGGAACAACAAGAAATGCGCAAGGAATAAGCAAACAAGGAAGGAAGCCCCAGAGCGTCGCCCTCTCCTTCCACCTCTGGCGGTCTCGCATGATCGACGCGCGGCGGGGGAAGAACGGCCAGCTTGCCAAGGAAGGAGAAGGACCGGCTCGGCCTCTCGACCTTGCCCAAGGACGCGCCGGTACATCCACGGTGCGAGGGGAAACGAAACAACGCCCCGCTAATGTTGCTCGTTTGCTGGCTCCACTGCATGCAACAGCAGCGGTCACGTGCCTTCTCCTCCAGTGGTAAGAAGCACTGCTCTTCCCGATGCCTTTCTCACCGAGACTTACCACCAAGAGAATCAAACAAGAAGTTGGTTAAGTTGGTTTCTCGCGGATCTCGCGAGAAAGGCGGAGCTTTCTACCTACTTCTGCGCCTCGTCTTCGCAAGTTCCTTCTCGAGGTGATTTTTTTTTCTCTGAAGCTAGGCAGCTGTGCGTGACACGTTACTGCACCTCCCCACAGTACCTGTCTTAGCTATCGTCTTGAGTGAACGCCGTCTTCATTGTTCTCCCCGGTACGGCTCTTTCTTTCTCTTCATCTGAAGGCCCCTCTCTTTTCACCCGTAATACCAACTGCAAGCATCCAAACTTTCTTTGTCCATTTGTGTTCAAAGTCAGTCCGCACGCTTGGCGCGTGCGGATTCCTCGTCACAGTATGAGATAGCAAGGAGAAAGAGAGAGAGTGCAGGGACGACCCCCGATTCCCTTTGCGTAGCTTTCTTTATGCATCTTCGGAAACAGGAATTCAGCCTCCTCCGGCCGCTGCTTTTTGGGAGACCTCGCGCCGCCATCCACGTGCTCGAGGCCTTCGTTCCGATCGTGCCTGCGTGTGCGTGCGTTGCCCGCCTATACAGACAAACGAAAGTATCCGGCGCCGAAGCGAGATGTTGGCGAGAGATATTCGGGCGGCGATCCCCGTCCTTTATTCTTCTTCACTGGGCTCCGTGCGGTAAGTATACAGCTGGCCGTCGAAAAGCCTCTTCCTTCTCCTCCTCCTCCTGCGGCTGTTTCATCTGTCCAGCTGCCGATATCCGCATCTCGGCAAAGCGAAATTCGTGCTCGAGATACTCGAGACGTCCACACTCAATCGAATGAGAGTCCACATTGAGGGGCAGTGCTACGTAGTCCTTCGCAGAGAGCGGCAAGTTCACAGGTGAACGCGCCCGTGAGCTAGCTCTGTCGGTGCAGGCTGGTATCTGCGCAGAACCGGCAATCTGCTTTACATTGGTCTTCCTTGCTTGCCCGTAGTCGGACCGTAAGTCGGGGGGGGGGGGGGGTCTTATGCAGCTTACGGGGCTTTCAGCACTCCCACATTTATCGATGTTAAGTCGATAAAACGACGAGAAAGAGGGAAACACGGGATGCCTCTATATTATCGGCCACTGTAGAAGAGCCACACAAAATAATGAGAGACCATGGACAACGGGAATCGGGTGGACGAGCATTAACAGGAGACGTACGCATTGCTTAATGTAAACACCGTGCAGAAGGTTTACGTATAGCTGTTCTTGAGTACTACTGAGCGTTTATTTGCAGCAATGAAACTGCGTTCCTCAAGCATGCAGATTCCTACAGTGTCCTGAGCGATGGAACAACGAGTGATAATTGGATAGGCTTCAGCGTGACCTAGACTAAGACCACAGGAGAGACATAAGCACAGACGAGCGCGCGTCTGCGCTCTGTGTGTCTCCTATGGTCTTCGTCTAAATCGCGCTGAAGCCTATCCAATTATGCACCAACTTGCCCAGGTCAAAGTGCTATTGAGTGATAAATTATCAAACGGGTGGCATAATTGAACACGTAGCACGTGTTCACGTGCTGAGTGTGTACGTTCTTTGTCTTTCATTTATTTTAGGCCATGGACAGAATGTTGCGGCCTCAGCGAGCGGTATGCCCAGTTTGTGAAAGGTCGTGAAAGACACGTTGAAAAAGCTTCGAGTCAGCATTTACTGAAAAAGAAAACTTTCGATTTTGCTGTGTGCTCAAAAAGAAACTCATCGGGGCAGAAACACGGCCCATAGTTCCGTTCTTAACGCAAAGTGCAGCCTAACGTTCCCAGTGTGGACGCGGAGACAGACACATCTGAACGATAGCGACAGCTTCAGCGAAAAACCGGAGCTTGAGACGTGACGTCACAATGGAGCATTCCCGACTCGGCAGCCACTGAACTTGAATGCGCCTCGTGAGCAGAGACTGGCCAAGTATGCTGATTACATAACTGCAGTAATAGCAAACGAAAGTGTTCAAAGTGGACACAAGATGTTGACGATTGATTGATTTGTGAGGTTTAACCTCCCAAAACCACCATATGATTATTAGAGACGCCGTAGTGGAGGGCTCCGGAAATTTCTACCACCTGGGGTTCTTTAACGTGCACCCAAACCTGAGCACACGGGTCTACATTTCCGCCTCCATCGGAAATGCAGCCGCCACAGCCGGGATTTGATCCCGTGACCTGCGGGTCAGCAGCCGAGTACCTTAGCCACTAGACCACCGTGGCGGGGCTGGACACAAGATGTACGACAGCAACAAACATATAGACCTAGGAACATGTACTTAGGTCGAAATATATGTACGCACGGAAGAATGAATGAAAGCTTGCCAGCGTGCAAGGTTATGCCGCACATTTATTTCTTGGCACGGGAATCTTCGAGTAAGACGTCGAGTCGCATTTTAACGAGCGCGCGGGCCACAAGAGAGCGCTAACAGCGTACAGGATTAAACTGAGGTCACCTGATAGGGCGGCTTAGATCGATCGGTGAAAACACGGGGCTGGTATCACGTAGCCGTCCTTTACTGAGTCTGCACCCACGCACGTCCTCGTGACTGCCTTCATGTACCATCGTGGACAGGCCAGGACAGCACCACTTGCTGGCGGTCGTGCTTATAGCGTTGTACGACATGCGCGTATACACGAAACGCAACACTAACCCCCGTATTCAGAAACGCTACTCGACTCGAATTCTATCCTTCACTTGACTGAGTTTAGCACTGCGCCGCTGTTCGACTGAAATTGACGCTGCGCTTCTCAAGAATCGCCGCAGAATATTGCTGATATGCAGTGACTTGTTCTGCCGAGAGATGGCGCTCCCATCAACTTTTTCAAGACGAGGAGACTCCTTGAGTGAAGGAGCGTTTGTAAATACGGAGGTAAGCGGTGTGATCGTGCGCTTACGGAGCACCAGCATACCGGCCAACCCGTCGACATCGGTGCAAAAATACCAAACTTGTGCGTTTTTATTTATTATTTCTTGAGACCTCGGCGACGCCATAAACAGCTCTGAATGATCACTAGCAATATTTTTTTGTTTAGGATGTCTTTAATGATACTAATAGTCGTAATTATGCAAGGCACGAGCACGCGTGCGTAAATGTGGAACAGCATTTGCTGCTGCTGCATGACAGTTCTAGTCGATTTCCAAACTGAGCACACTTTTTTCGCATGAAGCTAGTGTACTGCGGCGAAAGTGACTTGAAAATGACTCCGCACATCACGGTCGGAAAATTTCCGAGCAACTGACTCGTATTTCTTTCTTTTTTGATTTTACTTTTAGATGCGGAAGCATCTTATACTCGCGCCTTGTAGTGCGCCGTCCGCGCCGCTTCTCGAACATTCGACAGCTGACGCGCGCGCATGCGCCGTCGCGCCGTCGCCCACCATCTGTGCCGCGCGCGCTTCTCCTTCGAGAACATTCGACAGCTGACAGCGCATGCGCCGTCGCCATCTGTGCCGCGCGCGCGCTTCTCCTTCGAGAACATTCAACAGCTGACAGTGCATGCGCCGTCGCGCTGTATATATACTCAAGGTCGGCGCTCGCTCGCTCAGTTGCCGCTCGTCGGTTGGTTTGTACGGCGCGTCGACGTCCAAGGTCGCGGTGAAATGAATTCCAACGAATCCACAAACACAATGATCGACGTCCCTTCGACGAGCGCCGCCCTTTCGCATACGTGTGTACGTGTTCACTCATTTAACACCCCATCCTACAACCACGTTAACCAATTTAGCCATCGACCCAAGTAAGTCGCAATTTAACACCCCATTTCACAACCACGTTAACCAATTTAGCCATCGACCCAAGTAAGTCGCACTTTAACACCCCGTTTACCAATTATATGCTCCGCATCCTCCTCAGTGTTCCCCCGAGGGAAGCTGCGGGCAATTTTTTTTATGTGGGCCGTCCTTCGCGATATTTAAGGTCTTAACCAAATTGGGAGGATTACTCAAAAATCCCGGAGTTCCAAAGCGAATCAAGAGATTAAGTGGGCACGCGCCAGGTAACTTGCGCATGCGCGTACACCATAACGGCTATGCAAATTGATCAACTAGTAACGAGCGTGCCACATATAGCGATACCATAAACCAAATAAAATTCAAGACGTCGTGAACGCTGAACGGGCCGACATAGTATTGAATACCCGACGCTGTGCCGTAGGATGCCTTAGATGCCCAAGGTTACATCGGGTTTAGTCCGCTTGTTGGGCTGAACGGGTTCATGTATAAACGCCGAATCTGGGCCTGCGTTGAGGCTACATCACAATATGCTTGTTAACGCGATCTTCTTTGGTAGTGCCAGCGGTCTTTTCCGACTCTGCTCGTTCGCGTACGATTCATAGGAACAAATGCAAGAGGCACATAATTTTTTGTTACATATGATCTTATTCAAATTAGGCAGTAGAAAGCTTGTCGCACTCCTATGCTTTCATCGGTGAAGGCGGCAGGCTTGGCGCCTCAATAACATGTGGGGTTTTACGTATACGAAAACCGCGGTTAACGACGACCCGTGAAGTCAAGTCATATCCAGCCTAGGTATACTCACAGGGGAGCGGAAAATAATGTAGTAGGCACATCCCTACAACCTTTCATAGAGTTTCCTAATATGAACTAGAGAGGACCTCTGGCGCTGCAATCGTTCAGCGACCGAGGGAATAATGGGTAGTACACGGGTCTGCCTACTCTTCGTAAGCCATAAGGCGGCGAATCGCGCTTGTGGCTTCGTTTATTGCTTGGTCACGGTGTTGTTTCGAATTAAAAAAAAGAATCCTTTTGAAATTCATGACCCGATTTGAAATGGTAAACCAAAAAGTAACTGCCGAACGTCTGCCGATTGCTGTTTCGTGACAAAGCAGCTTCAAGTCACGCGAACACAAACGGAGGCAGCATAAGTACGAAGATTATACAAATCCGTGTACTATACCCATAATTCCCGTGCTCGCTAAAAGCTCCGTGCGTTGCAGCTCCCGTAGACACTAGCGCCAGACTTCACTCTAGTGTATATTTAGGAAACTCTATGCGCCCTTCCTGTCGGCAAATCACTAGCGCCTCCACGAGATGCACGAGCCCTTTTTATAGAAAAAAGAAGCCTACGACGTTGACGAGGAGACTCACGCACGTTTCACCTATCTGGCGTTCGCGTATAGCCTGTGTGACATGTGCATTTCTTCTGTGTGAGTAAGTCAACCCTTTTATTACGCGACACCGCGTGCTTCAAGGACGCCGCGAAGGCAACATTTTACAACAAAAGAAAAAGCCAGTTGCGCGAAAGCTTTCTTTATTGTAGTCAGTCTTTCGTCCCACAGCTAGATGTCACTGCACTGAGCGCTGAGATCTAATCAAGTATGAATGGGCGTCGGAAAGCGCCACGACCGGGTCCGAGTGTCACAGTGATGTTACGTCACATGGGGGAAGATGAGGTAACGAGCGCGTTTGCGCGAAGGCGTCGAGATATTGCGCAAGCTTACGGTATCGTGCGAGATCGGGAAAAACAACTCCGCAGCAAATTGGCAACGCCAGCGTTCCGGTCCTCGTTAACGCACGTCCGTATTGCACAGCGGTGTTGAAACGGTGCAGGATCTCGGAGTGGCCGGACGTTTGCGTACAACAATGGTGGGCATGCGACTCGAATGAATCGGTGGGTCGAGCAAGTGCATGCGCACCTGCAGGGGAGCGACAATTATCAGCCGCACTGTACAGCCGTGCCAACGGGACATGCGTTTTTGAGCGACCACAACAAATCTTGGAACAGAACTTTTGGACGGGACGGGATTAGACTGGAAACATGAGCACCACTTGTTTCTCAATCGCAGCGTATTGAAATACCAGATATATACGCAAATAGACGAGATCAGGACACGATCGCAAACCAGATTCAAGACGACTGGATAGTTCAGAGGCTAGTAGTATACAGTGGATTGATTGATCGATATGTGGGGTTTAACGTCCCAAAACCACCATATGATTATGAGAGACGCCGTAGTGAAGGGCTCCGGAAATTTCGACCACCTGTGGTTCTCTAACGCGCGCCCAAATCTGACATTTCCGCCTCCATCGGAAATGCAGCCGCCGCAGCCGGGATTCGATCCCGCGACATGCGGGTTAGCAGCCGAGTACCTTAGCCACTAGACCACCACGGTGGGGCATAGTATACAGAGGAGTGTGTAACAAATAACATTCAAGTAATGACACCCAAATAAGTTTGCCATGCTTTGAACGTGTTTTGGACGAGTATACCGCACTCGTGCGCTATGTGGATGGGGTGCGTATGGGTACTATTTCGCGAGAAGCGGTAATAATCGGTGCTCGCGTTCATATTCTCGTCTTGCCCCGACACCGTTTTCTTCGCACGAGCGCCTACTAATCAGGTTAAGTTAGCACGCTGTCAACGCAGGATTAAATCCATATTCGAGCAAGCACGCGGCTTTACAAACGTGAATCCACTTTCTTCGGGTGGAAATGTGAGAGGTTCTTGTGGAAAATTTCGCAAAAACGAAAGTATGTACGTTATATTTACATTATGCCCGAGTCACTCAACAAAACGCCACACTCGGCGATCAGCCGGTGGGAACGTTCACAAACACCCTGGAGAGACATATATATATATATATATATATATATATATATATATATATATATATATATATATATATAGAGAGAGAGAGAGAGAGAGAGAGAGAGAGAGAGAGAAAGAAAGAGAGAGACGAAAGGGCGTGGCCGACTATCGCAGCGCGACAGTATAATATATTACGCCAACCACGCCCGATGCGCCTCACCGCGGACAGTGAACCGGGCCACGAGAGGAGAAGGGATGCTATACAAAGTCGGCCAGGCAGCGTCGAGTGGAAGACGTCGACCCGCATTTTAAAAAAGTTGGGCGCGATAAAATAAAGCGCTCGAAAGTAAGTAACGAAGTGGCCCGGAATCGTTCAAAAGGTATGTGAACGTCGTTCTCTTCTGACAGACACACGTTTACATATGTCACTGCGCGCTTGCCTGGACGACCACCTGCGGATTATATGTAACAGCCTTGTGGGTCCTCAAGATAGTTCTTCCAACGACTGCACGACGGCATATCGTCGTACGAAGTAAAGTCTGCATATCGCTGGAGAAAGAGAAAGTGTGGTTCGAAGGAAAGCCTTTTTTGGTCACTCTATTAACGGTGATAAGCACCGTGACAGAAAAGAGAGAGAGAGGGGGGAGTACTCTTTTTCGTAAGTCCTTACATGCCACGCCTATGAGTCTTTTCAAGAGACACGTTAACTCCCTTTTTGGGTCCGATGACTCTCCAACGAGAGTATAACAATCTCTAAAGTAAGTTCATCTGTCTCTCTAAAGTCAAGATTCACAACCGAGAATCAAAGGCATAATATGGTTAATGCAGTTTACATTATTATAGCAGGACGCCCTATCGAGTTCTGACCGACGTCGGGTTTGTTCTAGTTCTAAACATGTGAACCTGTCTGTGTTCAGGGTTCCACGGAGTCGAGCTTCGTGCGCCTACATAGCTGCAGGTCATCGAGCCTCAACCGAAAATACGCAGGAAGAAGTATTACACAAGAAAACCGTGCCCTGTAGTACGCGTACGCAACAAAGCTGACTCCTCCCTCAGGAACGGCAAGCGTGCAGAATGATCCACCATTAAAGGTGTTGCGCCTTTGGATAGCGTGGTGCGGACTCGGGCCATCCGAGTCCCCGGAGAGGACGAGTAGAGAAGCCGGAGAAGGAGAAAAAATGTTTATATACAGTATTTACATGGTAGCGTGGTACAACATGAAAAGAGAATCACCCACGAGCGCCTCTGCGCTAGCGTTTTTATACATCGTCCGCCTTCCCAAGATCCCTTGCAAGGAAAATTATGCGCAGGATACTCCAATGAGATCGTCGTCTTCCTCTCCGTCCCCGAAGAGGGAAAGCCAAACACCGCCTCCCTCTGAACCTAGGAAAGGGGCAAGGCATGCCCAGTTCGCTGTTTGGTGAGGGAGACCCCACGCGCCAGCGTGGCACCACAGTGAGATGACGTGGAATCCCATGCGCAAAGTCGCTCCTTGATGCCGCCAGGTTGACTCAAGCAATGCAGAATACCCCGTACAGCTGCTGGGTCGACGCTGCTTCGGAGTGTTGCTCTCGGCTGCTGACAAAAGCTTGGCCAACGACTTTTGTGTCAAGAGGAGCCGGCGACGTGGTTTTTCCCGATTGTCCGCGTCCGTCGCCGTCCCGGTGCAGGGTTGACTCATCAACAGCTGCCAGGTGCCAGCAGGCCGCGAAGACCACGTGGAACTTGGGCGAGGCACAACAGCACCCCCGCCGCCAGATGATACATCGGGAGGTCGAGTTGTTCCATGCAGCTCGGCCGGATCGATGTCGGCGACGTTCCGGCAAGGCTCTTGCTTTCTCGAAGGGCCTGGTCAAACTGGAATGCTCCAAGAGCTGGCCTCTGCGCACCGCTTCGGTGAAAAGTGGGTGACAAGCTCCAAGAAACGACCTTTGTCAGCCACACACAATGCGACAAGCACCGCGTGCACGCCACTCTCATCGCCAGGCCTCAGATTTTACAAAGCAAACATCTTATCTTAATAACTTAAGCTCAAGGAAACAATGTGCATACCAATCGGGACAAGTGTCCAGTAACTCTTTCATACGTAATTCCATTTGGAATCGAGATAACATTATAATCAAGCTAAACAAGCAAACTGTAGAGCTCGGGACAACGAGGGAGTCAGTGAAAATTTCTCTACGCCCTCACTGTAACACATTGGAATAAAAAAAAAAGTACACATAAACTAGGTAAAGGTAAACAAAAAATCAAACAAACCTTCCGCGTCTTTTGACGAGTCAAAACGCTCGACTTAGGGCGTCTGCATTTGTATGAAGGCCACCTCTCTTGTAGCGCACCTCGAAATTGTGCTGCTGCAGTGCTATGCTCCATCTGAGCAAACGACCATTCTTAGGTGACATTTGGTGTAACCAGGTTAGTGGAGAGTGATCAGTTTCTATAATAAACTTAGAGCCAGCAACATAGCAGCCTAGTTTTTGTACGGCCCAAACAATGCAAGCACATTCTTTTTCCGAAGTGCTATAAGCCTCTTCCCTGCTGCTCAATTTGCGACTCAAATACAAAACCGGCCGCTCCTCTCCACTCTGGTCCGTCTGACATAGCACTGCTCCTAAACCGCGTTCGCTTGCATCACACTGAATAGTGAAAGGTTTTGCAAAATCCGGTGCCCTCAAGACGGGTTTCTCACTCAATGCGTGCTTCAGCTTCTGAAAAGCGTCTTCCTTCTTAGAGTCCCATTGAATGTTCACAGGTTCGGTCTTGCGTAAACTATCTGTCAAAGGGCTGGCAATCTCGGAGTAATTCGGGACGTAATGCTGATAGTAACCTGTGAGGCCGAGGAATGCTCTCATCTCGGTCTTAGTGCTGGGACGACGATAACCGACCACCGCGGCTACCTTGAGTTCGGACGGTCGACGACGCCCATTTCCTACAATGTGCCCTAAATAGCTTACTTCAGCACAGCCCAAATGACATTTCTCTCTCTTTACCGTAAGACCTGCATTTTTGATCCGTTCCAAAACCATCCGAAGGTGTTCAACATGGTCTTCCCATTTGTCCGAAAATATCGCCACATCGTCTAGGTAAGGCAGCGCAAATTTCTCGAGCCCGTGGAGAACCTTATCCATCAGGCGGCTGAAACAATACGGCGCGTTCTTGAGCCCAAAGCTCATCATCAAAGGACGAAAAGTGCCCAGGGGTGAGATAAAAGCAGCGTATCGACTCGCGCGCTCTGTCAAAGGGACCTGCCAATACCCCCTAACAAGGTCTAACGTAGAAATGTATTTCGCCTTAGACACTGTCTCTACCCTCTCTTCAATGTTAGGAATAGGGTAAGTCTGGTCGACTGTTACAGAGTTCAAGCGGCGATAGTCCACGCATGGCCTTGGATCACGGCCCAGAATCTCAACCAAAATCAAAGGCGAGGTGAAATCACTGTCTGCTTCGATGATAACACCTAGGTCGATCATGCGGCGAATTTCGGCCTCTAGTATCTCTCTCTGTCTAGGTGACACCCGATACGGCTTACAGCTGATCGGCTTGTTAACCGTCAGCTCAATGTCGTGCTTAATCACATCCGTTTTGCCTGGCTTCTCGGAGAAAACGGTAGCGAATTCCTGTACTAAAAGCTCTAAATCTTCCTTTTGAGCCTTACTTAGGGTGTTCCCTGTGTCTACCCTATCTGACAATGTGCTGCTGACCGTGCCATCGGAAAGACAAAGGATTTCCGCGCCCTCATCCTCAGGAACATTGAGTGCAAGGTTTACTACTGCTTTTCGTCGCATGTAGGGTTTCATTAGGTTACTGTGATACACTTTGGGGCATTTCCGGCCCCACTTTACCTCGTAGTTGGTGTCTGAAAGCACTGACATCACTGTCGCTGGTCCCTCCCATTGTACGTCCAGCTTGTTTTTTCTTGAAGGGCACAACAGCATCACCTCATCGCCCACTCTAAAGACTCGCTTTCGAGCTGACTTATCGTAACGGGCCTTGGAAAGCGCCTGTGCTGCGCGCATGTTGCTCTCCACCACTTCGCGTGTAGTCCCCAGTCGCCCCAATAAATCCAGTACATAGGAAACCACATTAGGGTCCTCCCCATATCCAGTCCATGACTCTCGTATCAAGTGCAGCGGACCTCTCAAGTTCCTGCCGTAGACAAGTTCAGCCGGGCTAAAACCCGTACTCTCGTGTGGGGCCGACCTCAGAGAAAACATCGCAGCTGGTATACACCCCTCCCAGTCACTTTTATGCTCAAAGCACAAAGCTCGCAAAACGCGTTTCATGACCGAGTGCATGCGTTCCACAGGGTTCGACTGTGGATGGTGAATAGAGCTATGCGCTATTTTTATCCCGCAGCGTTCTAGGAATGTAGTCGTAAGGCAGCTTGTGAACACACTTCCGTTGTCACACTGTATCTCCGAGGGAAAACCCACCCGAGAAAAAATAGACAACAATGCGTCCACCACGCATACTGAACTCAACTCTTTCAGTGCGATTGCCTCCGGGAACTTGGTGGCAACGCACAGCGCGGTCAGGACGTACCGATATCCTGATTTAGATGGAGGCAGAGGCCCCACGATGTCAATCACGAGCCGACGGAAGGGTTCTGTGATTATTGGCACTAGTTTCATTGGTGCCTTCCATTTGTCTGTTGATTTTCCTATCCGCTGACAAGTGTCGCATTCACGGACAAACATCTCTACATCCTTCCAGCACCCGGGCCAGTAGAACTCCTGAGCCAGCTTAGCTTTCGTTTTCTTTATACCTAAGTGGCCCGCCCATGCGTTGCTGTGGGCCAGGTCGAGAATGTTCCGCCGGTATTTAGTGGAACTACCACTTGGTTGTAGACCCGCCCTTTAGCGTTCTCATACCTGCGATGCAACACCTCGTTTTGGGTGTAGAACGAAACGTTCTTCCTAGAGTTACCTTCCTTATGTATGGCATCTAGCAGCATAGAGAGTGCGAGATCCGCCTTTTGATCGACCACTAGCGTTGCACGGTCGGTTCTGGCTAGCTGACACCAACTAGTGGACGCGGGTGTTAACACCGAGCCTGTCACCAAGTCCTCGTTTTCGGGCGTTAGAGATATTTCCTCGCTGTTGTCGACCATAGCCCCAGTTTCCGTCTCGACAACTCGCATGGCAGACTCATTTTCCGTCGCAACTACCTCAGGTTTTCCTACACTGCCCCCGGACGTCTGCTCCCCAGAGGGTGAGCTGCTCAGCTGTTGCGTCAGCTCGCGCGCCTTCGAACGGGTAAGGGCCATGCAAGCTATTTCGGTGGCAAATGATTTTCCACGTGTTTTTAACATTTCCTCAGACTTATTTGAAAATAGGTAAGGGAAGTGCTCCGGAAGGTTGGCTGAAATTGCTGCTTCCGTACACAATTGGCCGAAAGGGCCCTCGATTACAACCCTCGCTATCGGTAGGCAGACGCTTTGTTTTTCTGCCACTTGCCGAATCCAGGCACACTCTCCTATATAGTCTTCGGAAGATACGCAACTTGGATGCGCTACATCCATTGTGGCCGCCGAGTCCCTCAATACCCTACACATTCGGCCGTTCACTGAGAGTGTCCTCATGTAAGGTTTCAACAGCTTTAAGCTATCCTCTGACTCCTGAATTGTGGCAAATGCCATGTGCTTCTTACAGCTCCTGGCCATGTGGCCCTTTTCTCCGCAGCTGTAGCAAACAACTGGCTTCCGCGCTTCTAACGCATGCGCTATGTCACCAGGCGCCTTTGAACCTGATGAAGGTGCCGCCTTAGTCCCCTCACTGTCCTTTCCCTGCTGACTGTCTAATAACTTGGAATTCTCGGGTCTCCAGTTATTTCTTGCAAACCTCTTGCGTCCCTGGCTTCCCGACCAGCTTTCTACCTTTTCACTTTTTTCCGAAGTTCGTGGTGTACTGCGGAGACTACGGCGTGAGCAGTAATCTTCGGCGAGTTCTGCTGCCCTGTTCATGTCTACGTCTTTCATCCTATCCTGCACCCAAAGCCTTACCTCCTCGGGAATTCCCCGGTAAAACTGCTCAAGTACCATCAACTCAATGACCTTGTCAGGGTTGCCATAGACTTGCGCGCTTTTGAGCCACTCTTCAAAGTTGGCTCTAATTTGGTAGGCATAGTCTGAATGAGATTCGTTGCCCCTCTTAGAGTGCCTGAACCGCAGGCGGAAAGCCTCTGTCGATAGGCGATATTTTCGTAGCAATGCAGCCTTTACCCTGTCATACACCTCGGAGTCCTCTTTATTCATTCTTGCGATAACATCGGATACTTCGCCTGGTAGTACGCATATCAGTTTTTGTGGCCAAGTCTCCCTACTAAACCCTGCATTTTCGCATGCTCGCTCAAAATGCACGAGGTATAATGCAATGTCGTCACCCGCCTTGAAGGTGTGGATTAGATCCTTTATCTTTGATTCTCCACCCCCTGAATTTCGATTTCCCACGGACATACGAAGCTCAAGTTCTTTCAGACGGATTTCATGTTCTTTATTCTCGCGATCCCTCCTTATTTCCTCCTCTCTCTGTTCACGGGCTAAGCGCTCACGCTCCTCTTTCTTTGCCAAAATGGTTTCTCTGGCCTCAATGGCCTCTTCTAAACTCACTTCCTCTTTTCCCAAGTGCTCCAAAATTTGTTGTTTTCTTTTAACCGAGCCGACCGAAATATTCAGCTCCTGACAAATTTCGAGGAGTTCTTGGACCTTAAACTTCTCCATCTTAGATATGCACACCGTTTCTCTTCTAAGGTAATTTTGCCCACGAGCCACCCAATTCTTGGTCTGTGAATCAAAATTTACCAAAATCACCCTACCACGTTACCGACCATCTGCGCTAACGAGTCTGGCGAAAAGAAGAGCAAACACGCGGCACTCACCACTTCGATGCAGCCGACGCAGGCGAATCCCACCGCTGCCACCACTGTTGCGCCTTTGGATAGCGTGGTGCGGACTCGGGTCATCCGAGTCCCCGGAGAGGACGAGTAGAGAAGCCGGAGAAGGAGAAAAAATGTTTATATACAGTATTTACATGGTAGCGTGGTACAACATGAAAAGAGAATCACCCACGAGCGCCTCTGCGCTAGCGTTTTTATACATCGTCCGCCTTCCCAAGATCCCTTGCAAGGAAAATTATGCGCAGGATACTCCAATGAGATCGTCGTCTTCCTCTCCGTCCCCGAAGAGGGAAAGCCAAACACCGCCTCCCTCTGAACCTAGGAAAGGGGCAAGGCATGCCCAGTTCGCTGTTTGGTGAGGGAGACCCCACGCGCCAGCGTGGCACCACAGTGAGATGACGTGGAATCCCATGCGCAAAGTCGCTCCTTGATGCCGCCAGGTTGACTCAAGCAATGCAGAATACCCCGTACAAGCTGCTGGGTCGACGCTGCTTCGGAGTGTTGCTCTCGGCTGCTGACAAAAGCTTGGCCAACGACTTTTGTGTCAAGAGGAGCCGGCGACGTGGTTTTTCCCGATTGTCCGCGTCCGTCGCCGTCCCGGTGCAGGGTTGACTCATCAACAGCTGCCAGGTGCCAGCAGGCCGCGAAGACCACGTGGAACTTGGGCGAGGCACAACAAAGGGAACACTCGAATGACCACAGTTCATACTGCTGGTTGCTCTTAGTGCAAGTGAATGAGGAAGCATTATTCACGAATGGCACTAGCCTTCTGTAAGAAGTCGGAATGGTCGATCCCGATTAGTCTTACGGAAATCTAAACCACCATGTTTTTTACAAGATAGCGAAATCTGGCCATGCCCTGAACACACTTTCAACTTGTGTTCACGTGTGGTCAATGTATTGGTCTCCGCTGACCATGCCACACTGCTGCCCGCCTGCCGACAAGGCTGTAACCATAATATAAGTATTGGCTTTCCGTTGGCCGCAAGGGGGGGGGGGGTACATTTGTACAATAAAACGGGGTCGACTGGGTTGTGAAAAGTGCGCCAACAATGAGTCTTTCTCCAATAATTCCAAGCATTGCCAGGAGGGCGGCTGGAAAACGTGTGTGTGCGGCGAAGGAGGAGGTGGGAGGTGAGCGTGCAGGTGCGAAAAGCCGGCGCTAAAGACTTTCCCGCTCAAAAAACCGACAAACCCGCCAACGGGGCCGCGGGGGTCACACCACACCACGGCTGGCGCGTGCGTAACTCGTCGGCCTACTTTTAAACCTCGTTAAACGACCCCGCCGTGCTGAAAGGTCTCTCAAAACAGACCGGTATAGAGGAGAACATCATACGAGACCCGGTGCGAGGGGAAGACAGAAACGAAGCTATAGTAATTTTACTTTTTTTAAAGGAAATAAAGAACAATAAAGTATAACCAGGCCGCTAAATGACGAACAGGCGAGAATGTTCTTTTCCGTAGCACCTTTGTTGCTTTTTTTCCCTTCATCTATCCTTTACACCTCCCTCACTGCTCTCCTAAAGAACGCTCGAAGCAGGAAACAAACATTAAATAATGACGTGCGCCATAAGTGACACCAGTACGGAAAAATCACCCCGTCACGGCACAGAAAGCACAAACTCGAGGTCACCCCGGCTCTATACAAGAGGTGCACGCCTCTGAAAACCCCATCGTCGCAACCAAGCAATGCTAGAGCGCTGGAATACGGAACACGTCACTTCCACGACCCCAGTTGGCGAGCATTTTCTTGGTCATATAGTGCGAAAAGCGGGATTTGAAAAGAAAATAAAATAGGCCGCGCAATCAAACGCGCATACACGTCTTCGAAACCGAGGCCACGGAGAAGTGAGGTCGCCATATTTCGAGAGGATTAACGACGAATGAAGACGACGCCGTCGTTTCACGCCAGAATGAAACGAAAAGCGCGGAAAGACGGCGCGACCACCGGTGACGTCATCCGAGAGACAGCGTATTCAGCTTTTCACAGGAAGGAAAAAAAAAAACACCGCCATGATAGGCTGTGTGCGGGAGTACAAAGGCTAAGGGCGCCACGTTGTCAGTGCATTTTCTAGGGGACGCGCCAATTTGCACAGCCCAAGGAGGGCTAAAGCGGCACCCAGGGAGGCGTTTATGAAAAGGTGAATAGAGCGGGGACACGATTGCCATCGTCGCGTCAATCGAACGTGCTACAGCAGAGTCCGAGGCGTGCGTTCTCGAGCGAATGGCATGGAGACGCTGCGAGCCTCCGCAGCTTCATTCAGTGACCATCTGCTTACGCAAGGTCGAATAAAAGCAGCTTCCGCCGCCGATCGCAGGGTTGCATCGGTGTGCGTCGCGAGTCTCTTGCGAGTCAGTGGTGCCGAAACACTCGAGCGACGTTATACGATAAGACCACCTCGACGTCCTGTTTTTCTCGGCCGCTGTAAGAACGTTGTCTTATAACGCGCGGAGAAATCACCCGGAATGCCGAGCAAGTTATGGAGGTGATGAAGGATATTGCCCTATACGCGTACTTGTGCGCATTGCCACATTGAGTACAGTGGGGTCAATAGAGTGTTTCAGCATTGCTGGTTTAGCGTAGCGTAGGCGTGCGGAACAAAGAGGGAAAAAAAAAGGAGGCTGGGGGTGGGGGTGCGGATGGTGTTTGAACACCATCTTTGAACTGCGTTTTGATCGTAAGTTCCTCAGTGGAAGATTGGGAAGACGCAAGGGAGGGGCTTTAACTAAGACGTATGCAAGCCACAGCAGTCATCTCAACGTGTTACCTTATACGCAGTAAGCATTTCGCGTGGCTAAAACGCTTTAAAAAAATATGCGTGCCGGACATGGAAACATACGGCATTTCCCTTCATACCATACAAAAAAAAAAGACGGCTCCGTTAAAGCACTCAATACTGTTAAAGAGAATTAAAAAAATCAGATAGATCGCACACGCATTTCGGTCCCGTTATGTGCACATACTTGCTGGTAAGCAGGTACAAAATCGCCAGTGGCACCAATCACGCGTTTCATAGCCGGGTCACGTGTAAGCTCGCAAAAGGGAAATAAGTTTACCCAGTAACGCCCTGCAATCGCGTGCTCCATTTTACCGCGGGCCGCAATGCAGTTCGTATGCGCGTGTTTAAGAAGATGATTGCGGCCGAAACCGGTACTTTGCGTAGTTCGGGCGCGACTGAAATCACAAACGGATATTTCAGGATAGAACAGCGTTGCCCCCGCACTGCGACCAAGGTTTTGGTGGTGCGGCGCGGAAAAGCTTGAAATCGGCTGGCAACGCACGCGCAAAGGGGGAATTCCCCCGTAATCCGCAACGCGGTATCTGGAGCGTCTCAAGCGCGCATACCTTTAATCCTGAAACAGTGGTCTTAAAAAGTATGTGGTTGTGATGTCGCAAGCGCGCAATTAACCTCAGCGCGCTGCCAAAGAGATAGTTTGCATCGCTTGTTTTTTTAGCTTTTTCAGTGTTTCTGAG
The DNA here is from genome assembly GCA_013436015.1 of Rhipicephalus annulatus. NCBI lineage: Eukaryota > Metazoa > Arthropoda > Arachnida > Ixodida > Ixodidae > Rhipicephalus > Rhipicephalus annulatus. The sequence continues at coordinate 108,426 of WOVY01000283.1, read as the reverse complement.
AGCGTGCGGGAAGACCGCCGGCATTAAAAGTCGTTGGACTCTGTCTTGCACAAAGCTTGTAAGCGGGGATTTCGCAGTGTAAACAATGTGCAAAGGTGTAGACCTAAATCCAATGCAGGTGATAACATCTGAAGTTTCATGAGCCAAAAGTACGATATGCTTCTGCGGCACGCCGTAGTGAAGGCTACGGAAATTAAAGTAATTCAGCGTTATTTGAAGTGCGCTGACGTCGCACAGAACACGGGACTATGTCCTCCATCGCAATGCGATCGCCCTAGTAGGAATCGAACCCACGACTTTCCTGTATCACCAAGGTGGACTATAGATTTAAACTTGTTAGCTGGTATTGCGCAAGTTAATTTACTTTTTAAGAAGTTAAGCTGAAAAACAGTTATCTAGCTGACATCATTCCATGAAGCACGCTTCAAGTCACCGTTACGTTTGCATGTGAATCTGCAATGTCACTCCGTGGAATATAAGATGTACATGAATTGTATAAAATACGAAATTTCCGCAACATACAGCTTTCATGATTACCAAACTTTGCGGTAAACAATAAGCATGTGATCTAAGCGCTATGTCACGCATAAAAACACGTTTTACATCATCACAGTGAGCCGGGACGTGATAACAGAGGAAAGCCATGGGCGGATGTCCGGGTGAACGTTTTCTTGAAGCATCCGAGGCGGATGTAGTTATCGCATCGGTTCGTTACTAGTAGTATGCGTCACGTCTACAATTCGCACAGCGGGACAAAAGCCAGTGTTGCGGGTAACCACACAGTGGGCGACGTGAAGCCGACTGGAAAGCCGACTCCGCAAGGCCCTAGCACCCGTCGGCAGATTGTGCTACGATGCCAGACCGACGCTAGGGACTCTGTAGCCCCGAAGAAACTTGCGGAGAGTTTGCTGGGGAACTTATTGACGTCACTACGATCTTCCGAGTGTAGCGCGGGCCTTTTGATTAGCGAGAGTCGTACAGCAGAAACAATTTGACGAGAGACACTCCCATCACTTGACCAAATCAATTATGGATGCGAGAACTAACAAGAACCAGCGGCCGGGGAAACATTAAAGCCGACATGTCAGCCCGATAGCAGATCCCGAAGAAAAGGACGATACACAGTTTTTCTTAGCTCTTTCTCTTTCTCTCTCTTTCAGGTCTGCAGGAGGCATTAATTTCCTCGTTATCTGTTCCAACGGAAAGAAAGTCCCCCCCCCCCCCCCCGCGTCAAAGGGTGTGTGTGCACAGTGCGCACCAGCCAGCCACTCGTCTGGTAAGGCTGCAGCTCGTTCGTTTTCGAACGAACACGACAAGACTTTGCTTTTTCGCCCCGATCTTCTACGCATCATGGACTTAAACCGGGTGAATCTTCGTAAACAATCAAAAAGAAAGGCACGCGTAGGGGACCTTCCAGGCACGCGGTCGGCAGGAGAAGAGGACGAGGAAAGTGAAGATTGCGATTAAAAAAGGAAGAAAACGTCCCGTGAGTGCGTCGCAGCAACGCCCTATACCTCCTCTCCCGAGTTCCTCGCAAAACCAGCTGGCCAGTGGGGGGGGGGGGGGGGCGTAAACCCATGTTTCGGAAGAGCTGCAGTGCTGTAGCGGGCCCTCGTTTCTTATTGCTCGCGAGCCCCCAGCCAAGCCGGGGGGGGGGGGGGGGGGTATTAGTCATTCAGTCGTGCGGGTCTCCGAGAGTAGGAAGAAGAAGAAGAAATGCGAGCACCCACGGCGAAGGAAGAAGCTGCAGCTCTCTTAGCATCTCCCTTTCCTCGCGCGAGTGTGGCAAAGCAGCAAAACAGCGAGAAAATGAGAGACCAGCGAGCCCGCTGAGCGGCAGAGCGTCCTCCGCAGTTTCTCTCGCTCGCTCCGGGCGAAGGCGGCAGTCGTTAAGCAGGTCGGAAACATTCGCCCCCCGGCCACAACCAGACATGTCGCAGATGCCGAAACGTCGCCGCATCGTCGTCGTCCCGGCAGTGGCGAGCGGTGCTCCCGAGAGATGCTGAAGCAGCGAGGAACGCTCGCGGCTAGTAGCCTCTAGTTTCGCAGCTTACGCACGCTTCCACTGTAAAGGTTCACCGACAAAGAGAGAAGGGCGCAGAAGGGACAGACTAGCAGAAATGTCGAAACATTCAATCAAGGGAAAAAGCGGAACTTTTTTTAAGGGCTCGTTTTTCTTTGTTAGACACAACACTACCGAGAACTAAAGCTAAAAGATAATTTTGTTATTTCTCATAAAACATTTACTGTTTTACAGAGGTCACAATCAAAATTTATGGAACGAAAAGGTGATGGAAGTCCATGTAGTAGTAGTAGTAGTAGTAGTAGTAGTAGTAGTAGTAGTAGTAGTAGTAGTAGTAGTAGTAGTAGGTGATGGAAGTCCATGTAGTAAAATTGAAACAGTGCTAGAGACAGTGCTGCCTTTACAGTGCTGCCTTTCGCTCGCATTAATGTCTGTACTCAGTGGCATCGTGCAGTTCCTCTGTTGTCTCCTCGTAACCCTCATTCCGTGTCTTTTGCACTGTTTTGAGCTGCGCAAGCTAAGCTATCTGAATGCAGCCGATGGCTGGGATGGTTATCGTTTCGCTTGAAGCTTGCGGACTTTCGGCAATCGCGATTACACTGTCGGTTTCGAAACATAACTGTGCGTATGCATGCATCACGTCTCACCTGGCGTCCCTGCTACCACAGCGTACGCCTAAACGTGACGCGAAGGTTAGGCTGCAAACAGTGGTTTCAGCCGTGGTCTTAGTTTTGGCAAGCAGTGACGCGGAAATGGGCGAACGACGAGGCACGTTCTAACATGACTGTGCATGCCCCCAGGTGGGTTTCGCCAGGCCAATGAGGAATACAACCAGGCAACCTGTACTTGCCGAGCGGACGGGGAGGGAAAGACCGACTGCTTTCTTTTGTAAGAACAGAGCCGAAAAGTGCCCTTCACCACTGTCGGTTGGGACCTCACCCCTGTTGTTCCCTACCCCGTCCCTCTTTCGGAGACTGCGAGTGACAACAATAGGAACGGGCGCCTCGCCTCCACAATGAACGGAGGGGAACAAGCTGGACGGGGAAAACCGAAAGAGACAACGAAACGTGGGTCCTCACGCTTTGCCGTCGAAAGCGCCGTTTCGAAAATGGGCGCAAGCAGGACAATTTTCGGTTATTACAGTCCGTTCATCACCGTGACCAGCTAGCCAACGAACCACCAAAGTGACCGTAAGTTTGATGAAGAGTTCGTGAAGCACACTGGGGTACAACAAACAAATTCAATCTTCGTGCATCTACATCTGAGGCGAGTTCAATGTAATGCCCCTCCTACGCTATACATCATGCCACAGGTTATGATTCTCACATAGTATTATCATGATCATCATCATAATTCTCAACCGACAAAGCGTGCCGCATAAGTGGCTGGAACTTATCAAAACACATCAAAAACCAAGCGGAAAGTTGGATGTCTTCAAGCTGATTCCTTGGCACCCGAGAGAGTGATCTCTTATAAACTATAGTAACAATGGGGTAGACTGATGTGCCGCTTGCTGGCACTGCATGGCGATGCACAAACCGGCAAAATCCCATCGCATTATTTCCTCGACTGCGTACTCTTTCAGAATACGTCGTTCGTCTTGCAGTCAGATCGCGTGCCGACCTGATTCTCCGTCAACGTGCACGTCCTCCTGCCGACGACAGCGTGGGCTGCCCGCGGAAAGAAGAAACTCGCGCGCATGAGTGGCTCCGCGTATACGCCGTGTTTAAACAGCGGGCTTCCGTTTCCTCTGAATCATCGGCGCGCATCCCCTAACGCTGGGCTATCGAGCAGAGGTTTGCACTGCACTTGGGGCCCGACGACTGCTGCAGTGATAACGGTCTCGAAGCGACTGAAGGAAGTCCGTCTTTGTCCACGTTCGCGCTGCCACATGAACCCGTTACAGACGCCCGCTCAGCTTTTTCTCTCGAGTGCTGTGAGTAAATATTAGCCATTCATGCGTACGAGTCGTGCCATCAACGGTCTGCGGGCACGTTTCTATTGGCTTCCTGTGTAGGTGGCTGATACGACCGCGAGATACCTGCCCATTCAACGGGAGAGACCGTAATGATCGTAGTACATACGATACAAGTGTTATACGGCAGCGCTCTACGGGGTTGATCGTTACTGTCAGTAATGATATATTGTGGAAGTACCACTAGCTCATTAAACACCTCAGGCGAAATACTTCAAGTAGTTCGATATCATAGTCTTTACTCAGCACTCACTTCGCGTCACCTCCATGCTGAAACACTCGAGCGTACAGGCCTCACTCAGCGCGCCAAAACTTTTTCTCAAAACACGGTTCACAAAGCCAAGTAGGCGAGAAGAAAACCTCGCGGGGTCCGAGCAGTCCGACAGCGGGGGCTGGCACACAAAAAAACGCGAGCCTATTGTCAACCAAAAGCGCGCGCGCGCGCGTTTTCCCGGTGTGGGACGTCCCGAAGAGGGAACATTCACGATAGAAACACGTCACTGTTCTCGCGCTAACGTTCGACAGTACAGCTGCAAACGTCATCGAATACCACGCTAGTCTTCTACCAGACCCGCATGTTTTACGTCAACGGGACGTCCCATATCGAGAGCGCGCCGCTTGGGAATTCAGCGACGACATCGTACGAAACACGCGCGTCCAAGGCAACAAAAAAGGGTGCACAGGAGAGATTCTTACGGCTGCAGCCAAAACACACACTCACCCCTCTTCAGCTTGGCCGATCCGGGCGGCGTCGCAGTCCTGGCCGCTCCGGTCGCCTCGACGAAGCAGCATCGCGGCACCGTCGACGCCGGAGAAACAACATCCACGGGACCGCCGGCACCGCGCGTTTCCGAACTGAGCGCCATCGCCTGTTTGGCCGAGCCGCAGAAGCACTCTCCTCGCCGCTGCTGCCGGAGCCGCACGAGAGTCGCCGTCGGGCTGGCGCTTCTCGAAATCGCCGCGCGGTGGACAAGCGGCGCTGACATCGCCGCCGGCTGCCCTCCTTCCACTTCCCCACCGCTGTGGCTGTGATGGTGGAGAGCTTCTTCCGGAGGCAGCCGACACAGGCGCACCAGTTCCGGAGGTTCCGGAGAGCGTCGCTTGAAGAAACGCATCTCGTTGTCTCTTTCGGAGTCGGGCGGCAGAAGAAAAAGTAGGAGCCCCCGCTCTGTGGGAATAAGGCCCGCAGATGGTGGCAGTGGAACGAGGCCGAGCGCCTGAGGACGCTGAAGGCTTCGCCTTGTTCTAGTCGGCGCGGGGCCTCAGGCGACGGAAGACCTCACGGCTGCCAGCAGCCACAGCTGCAGCCTTCCGGCGTCTCCTTCTAGGAACGGACCCATGGCTTGCTCGCTGAACCCTCTGCGGCTCGGGTCCGGAGTGGGGCTCTCCTATGAGCGGCTGCCAGCTGGACTGTTGGTCTGAAAGGACAAAGGTGAAACGAAGAAACGTTGAGAAAAAGGACAGCGATGTTTCGGCGGAAATGAATGTTTAAACAATCTGGTAAGAATCGCCGGCAACTAGGAATGCAGTGAGGCTGCTTCGGTTACGTCTGACCAGCTGGTATGAGCTCTTTCGGATGGAAGAAAGTAAACAGTGCCCTAGAGAGATCGGAAACATTAACAAGGAAAAACAAACAAGAAAGCACTTCGCTTTGATAGAACCGTCATCGCTTGAGAAAGGAATTCAAGAGCCGCGGCGTAGCCCTGACAGGAATCAGACGCATCTGCGTTAAGGGCAGCTGGGACTGTTTAAAAAACAAGCGTCCTGTGCTAACTACTTACCAGTGGATATCTCGCTAGCTTAAAGGCGTCAAAGACGAGTTACACATAAGAAATTTAAATGAAACTCAACGGCCCACATTCTCGAGAAGAAAAAAAAAAAGCCGGTGTGGGATAAACATCGACAAAAACTCTGCGACTGATGAACTTACCAACTTCTGAACATGATATGAAGCTGGTGATTACACTAACATGCTTAGTTTCTTCATACTTGGCGGCCGTGTTTAATCAACTAATTTTAAAGACGTAAAGAGAGATACGGTATGGCAGGGAGGTTAACAAAGGCGTAAAATGCTGTTCCACCAACGTATCGCAACCGCGAGCACATAGAGTATATCTTGTATCAACGAGATTAATCGGTTGACTTGTTCGTTGTGACTGATCAGCAAATAAGATCACTTTCGCACGTTCAGATCTGCCACTGGAAGCGTTAACTACAACGAACGTTTTATTCTACGTATAAGTAAGTGGTGTTCACGCACCTTCAATGAGACAGCTTCTGTTATTTACGCTCCCAAAGTATAAAGGCATGCTAACTAACAACATCATGGCAAATATAATTGGTTGAATACGCAGTGTTGCTTCCGAACGACAATTCAGACTCCTAAAGTAAGAGGTTTTGTATGCATTTGTCTGAGACAACTCAAACCCGAAAGCAGTCTTCCGATACTGCTATGTGGGGTTTAACGTCCCAAAACCACCATATGATTATGAGAGACGCCGTAGTGGAGGGCATCGGAAGTTTCGACCACCTGGTGTTCTTTAACATGCATCCAAATCTGAGCACACAGGCCTCAGCATTTCTGCCTCTATCGGAAATGCAGCCGCCGCAGCCGCGATTCGATCCCGCGACCTGCGGGTCAGCAGCCGAGTACCTTAGCCACTAGACCACCGCGGCGGGGCCGAAAGCAGTCTTCATATTCTGATCATTTGATTTCAATGACGCGGCGAACCTATTGGACGGTATCGAAGGAAAACAAACATCTTCCAGCGCGTGATGTGTGCGTCCACAAATATTCTCGCAGCCCTGCACACTGACTCATGTCTTCCACAAACTCAGTTGTAAACCAAGCCAGCAACTTTTCTATTACACCAGCGTATCAGTATTATATATATATATATATATATATATATATATATATATATATATATATATATATATATATATATATATATATATATAATTTTTATTTATTTATTTATTTATTTATTTGAGCATACTGTTAACCCACATTTGTGGGTCATTACAGGGAAGGATTACATAAAAGTAATAATTGGTATATAAAAACACTCAAGTAATGTCAACTGTCAACAATAACAAAAAAAATCAACATTGGCATGACAAAAGGAAAGCAAAACATCAACACATCATCCAACGATTTTTAGGTAACATAGTTGTCAAGCAAATGTTCAAAAGCCCTTGCATCCGTGCACTCAGCAATATGTGCAGGTAGCGCATTCCAGTTTTCGATAACATTGGGGAAAAACGAATACCGAAAGACGTTTGTGCGGGTGACATGTGTTCTAATGGCTGCACTATGGTTTATTCTTCTGCTAATTCTACCAGGTTCCCGTATGTACATACCTTTATCAATATTTATTTGACCCTGAAGAATCTGAAATAATAATTTTATTCTGTTCCTCTGTCGCCTAATTTCAAGCAGTTCCAATTTACATTATTTTAGCATCTCGGTAACTGAGTCTGTTTTTTCGTATCTCGAACATATGAACCTGGCTGCAAGTCTTTGGATTCTTTCCAGCTCATTTATTAGGCCTTTTTGGTGGGGACTCCAAACTACGTCAGCATACTCCGAAACAAGCCGAATAAAAGTTTTATATGCCATCAGTTTGACGTCTTTGGTTACGTTTCGTAGTTTTACTCGAAGAAAACACAGCTTTTTGTACGAGGAAAAACACACATTTTCAACGTTGCTGCTCCAGTTTAGGTCATTTGATATCACAACGCCTAGATATCGAAAACTAGAAACATTTGTCAAAATTGCACTTCCCACACGATACTGGAAATCAAGAACGTTTTTCTTTCGGGTAATATTCCTACGTATTTTTCCAACGTTTCAGCCGCGGACCGGCCTTCATCAGGGAAATTTTTGTATTGTGTTTTCCCTGATGAAGGCCGGTATCCGGCTGAAACGTAGGAAAAATAAGTTTTCGTTTTGCCCGTCCTCCACATTTTGTTATTTTTCCACTGAATCAAAGGACATCTATTATATATATATATATATATATATATATATTGTACAGAAGCCGCCGAACACTGAAGTGGGTCGAACTCTTATGTGCTTTCTAGTGGGTCTGCCCAAAGAGAACGCCGCTCGCGCGGAGACTCCGTGTTTTGGCCGTTACTGTCGCCATTGTGTAGACTCGCTGTGTGCCGGCTAATAAACGCCATAACAAATTGGTGGAGAGTGCTACGATCCCCTTCGATGCCCTTGGAACTACGCTCACGTACGCTGCAATCTACCATGTCCCACGACGCCTCTCAGCAAACGCCTCCTCCCATGCCACCCCCATGTCCCGGTGTCCCCAGGATCCGCGATCCACCCATCTTCACGGGCGCCGATGGCACTGACGTGGAGGACTGGCTCGCCATTTACGAGCGCGTGAGCGTCCCCAACAAATGGGACGGGGACGGCAAGTTGACAAACTTGGTGTTCTACCTTGCGGGCGTTGCAAGTTTGTGGTACACCAACCACGCGTCCGAGTTTGCAACCTGGTCCGGTTTCAAGACTGCTATCACCAACGTTTTTGGCCGCCCTGCCGTTCGCAAGCTGCAAGCCGAGCAGCGCTTACGCGAACGCGCTCAGCAGGCCGGTGAGTCATTCACCAGTTACATTGAAGATGTCCTGGACTTGTGCAAGAAGTCGAACGACAGCATGTCCGAATCAGACAAGATCCGGAACGTCATGAAGGGCATTGACGATGATGCCTTCACGATGCTGCTTGCCAAAAACCCAGGCACAGTAGCTGAGGTCATCACGCTGTGCCAGAGCTACGAGGAGCTCCGCCGGCAGCGTTCGATGACCCGTCGCTCTACATCACGAGATGCAGGGCTTGCAGGCTTGGAAGCGAGCTGTGATCAGGTGGCACTGCTGGCAGATCTCAAGTCCTTCATACGTGAGGAAATCGCGCGGCAGTTCTCTCTCCTGCCCTTTGCCCACCCACCGGCTGCTCAACAATCGGCCCCTACCATTCTTCCACCCATCCGCCGAGCGATTGAGCAGGAAATAGCGGAGGTCATGCCTGCGTACCACCCACAACAACTTCCGGCCCCTGCACCCCCAAGTTACGCCCAAGTGGTCGCAAGGCCGCCTCCAGTCGTTCAAGCGCCTGCACCAGTGACTTACGCCGAAGCTGCCGCACGACCTCCGTCCTTTGCAGCGGGTATGCCGGCTGCATATGTTGGCGCAACCCCTCAGCCTCATTTTCAGCCCACCATGCAGCCTTTCCAGACACCGTTCCGGGCGAGACCCACCCCGGCAAACCGATGGCGCACACCCGACAACCGGCCCATCTGCTTTGCTTGCGGTTACGCCGGTCACGTAGCCCGTTATTGCTCTCGACTACAGCCGGCTCCCACTTCTCCTGTTGCTGGCCACCTTAGCCGTTCGTATAACGAGGAACTGCCGTCTGTGCCACTGTCGTCTCGCCCAGGTCCGTCTGCTCGAAGGTCGCCGTCTCCACGACGTCGGTCTCTGTCCCCCATGCGGCCAAGTTCTGCTCATGAGCGGGAAAACTAGTCGTCGCAGTCCCAGAGGCAAGGACTGCGACGCTATCGCATTGTGAAAGCCCTCAGAGCCGCCCATCTAATGTCATTGACGTGCTTGTGGACGGTTTTCATGCATCTGCTCTTATTGACACTGGAGCTGCGGTATCAGTTATGAGCGAAAACCTTTGCCGCTTGCTTCGAAAAGTGACGACGCCGATTTCTGGACTGTCCCTTCGTACCGCTAGCTCACATCGTATTAATCCTACAGCAGGCTGCACAGCTCGCGTTGTCGTTCAGGACGTTCTGTATGTCGCCCAATTCATCATCATTCCTGCATGCTCTCATGACGTCATCTTGGGATGGGATTTTCTCTCCCGCAACGACGCCGTCATTCATTGTGCCGCCGCCGAAATTGAACTCTCGCCCTTCTCGCATTTGACGCCAGAAGACGGTCCCTCGACACTGCACAAGATTCTTGTGAAAGACGATACTATAGTGCCTCCAAGCTCGACGATGGGCGTATCGGTCTACTGCACCGGTCTCTCCGACACAATTGCACTTGTTTCGCCATCCTACCGTGCTTCCAGGAGGAAAGGGTTGCTAGTACCTTTCGCGACCGTGCAAATCACCCAAGGCAACGCCGCTATTTTTGTGACCAACCCATCCCCGTACACTGTTACCTTGGTTCAAGGGGAATGTCTCGGCAGAGTGGAAGCAGTCGACGACGCACAAGTCCTGGACGTACCCGAAGACTCGCGTTGTCCCGATTCACGTACCATCAGTGCTGTTTCTACTTCTGACCCATCATCTCCTGATGTATTTGGCCCATTCATTGATGACAACCTTACGTCAGTGCAGCGTTCCCAGCTTCTAGACCTGTTGCAAGAATACCGTTCTTCTTTCGATGTCGGGCGAAGTTCTCTCGGTCGCGCGTCCACTGTTACGCATCGTATTGACACTGGTGCCCATCCACCCTTACGGCAACGTCCATACCGCGTGTCGCCTGCTGAACGCCGGCAAATTAACGAGCAGGTTGACGATATGCTCCGACGCGACGTCATTCGGCCCTCGGACAGTCCATGGGCGTCTCCTGTTGTTCTTGTTGCGAAGAAAGATGGTTCTGTGCGGTTCTGTGTGGACTACAGACGGCTCAATAAGATCACTCGCAAGGATGTCTACCCACTGCCGCGCATCGACGACGCAATTGACAGCCTTCACGGAGCCCAATTTTTTTCTTCTCTTGATCTGCGCTCGGGGTACTGGCAAGTACCCCTGGCTGATGACGCTCGACCGAAGACTGCCTTCATCACACCCGACGGCTTGTACGAATTCAACGTCATGCCGTTTGGTCTGTGTAATGCACCTGCGACATTTGAGCGCATGATGGACACCGTACTGCGCAACTTGAAATGGCACACGTGCTTGTGTTACCTCGATGACGTTGTTGTCTTCGCTCCAGATTTCTCCACCCATCTGCAACGTCTAAAAGAAGTTTTCGCACGTGTGAGCAATGCCGGCTTGCAACTAAATCTGAAGAAGTGCCGCTTTGCAGCACGCCAACTCACCATCCTAGGGTACGTCGTGTCCAAGGATGGCATTCTTCCTGACCCAGTCAAGCTTCGGGCCGTGGCCGAATTCCCAAAACCTGCGTCCGTCAAAGAACTGCGTAGTTTCGTGGGCCTGTGCTCATACTTCCGACGCTTTATACGAAACTTCGCCACGATTATATCACCGCTGACGAAGCTCCTCGGAAGTAACGGGCCCCTCAATTCGTGGTCGTCAGAGTGCGACAACGCGTTCTTGAAGCTCCGCCACTTGTTGACGTCTCCTCCCATTCTCCGCCACTATGACCCTACGGCCCCAACAGAAGTGCACACGGACGCCAGTGGTGTAGGCCTCGGCGCTGTCCTGGCGCAGCGCAAACCCGGGTTCCCTGATTATGTTGTGGCATATGCAAGCCGTACGCTCACAAGAGCCGAGACAAACTACACCGTCACGGAAAAAGAGTGCCTGGCAATCGTCTGGGCTCTTACAAAGTTTCGACCTTATTTGTATGGTCGCCCATTCGATGTCGTCACTGACCATCATGCACTATGCTGGCTGTCCTCATTGAAGGATCCCTCAGGCCGCCTCGCCCGTTGGGCTCTTCGCTTACAAGACTACGACATCCGCGTCCTCTACCGCAACGGACGCCAGCATGCTGACGCCGACGCCCTCTCGCGCTCCCCTCTGCCTGAAGCTAACGTGCTCTGCTCAGTATCCTCGGTTGTTGTTTCTGCCATTGATGTTGACATCATCGCTACCGAACAGCGAAAGGATAATTGGATCGCCCAACTGATCGACTTGCTCTCTGATCCGTCCGCAACGCCATCCACGCGTGCCTTGCGTCGTCGAGCTCACCATTTCGCCATTCGTGACGGCCTCCTACACCGACGCAATTACGACGCCGATGGCCGGCAGTGGCTACTCGTGATACCCCGCAGTCTGCGGTCGGAGATATGTGAATCCTTCCATTCTGATCCACAGTGCGCGCACTCTGGGGTATTCAAAACCTACCATCGCATTAGACAACGCTACTTCTGGCGCGGGATGTACCGCTACGTCCAGCAGTTCGTTCGCTCCTGTCTCGCTTGCCAACGCCGAAAACCGTCCGCACACATGTCACCAGCCGGTCTGCAACCGCTACCTTGCCCTGACCGTCCGTTTGGGCGCATAGGTATCGATTTGTACGGACCACTTCCTCTGACGTCCACTGGCAACCGCTGGGCCATCGTCGCCGTAGATCATTTAACGCGATACGCCGAAACCGCCGCTCTCCCTGCGGCTACTGCGCGTGATGTTGCGTCCTTCCTACTACATCGATTTATATTGCGCCACGGTCCACCCCAGGAGCTTCTCAGCGATCGAGGCCGTGTCTTCTTGTCAGAAGTCGTCGATGCCATTCTCACTGAGTGCCATTCTGTCCATCGCAAAACTACTGCTTACCACCCGCAGACGAATGGTCTGACCGAACGCTTTAACCGCACCCTCGGCGACATGCTGTCGATGTACGTCGCCGCCAACCACACGAATTGGGATACCATACTGCCCTTCGTCACTTACGCCTACAACACCGCCCCTCAGAGCACGACTGGTTTTTCACCTTTCTTCTTGCTGTACGGAAGGCACCCGTCACATACCATCGACACGATACTCCCGTACACGCCGGATCCATCTGAGTGTACACCTATTTCCGAGACCGCCAGGCTTGCTGAAGAGTGTCGCGAGCTTGCCAAGACTTTTACGACGCATGAGCAAGAGCGGCAGAAGAGTATTCGTGATGGCTCCGCCACTTCTGAGCCCACCTTCCTTCCTGGTTCCCTTGTATGGCTCTCAATCCCGACCTCTGTAGCTGGCCTTTCTTCCAAACTACTCCCGAAATATGAAGGACCCTACCGTGTGATCGAGCGCACATCTCCGGTCAACTATCTTATCGAGCCAATTGAACAATCTTCGGACATGCGCCGCCGCGGGCGCGACATAGTCAACGTGGAGCGTCTGAAGGCTTACTATGACCCGCTCGTAGTGACAAGCTGTTAGGTCGCCAGGCGGCTCCCTCTTCGACCCCGGGGTAATTGTACAGAAGCCGCCGAACACTGAAGTGGGTCGAACTCTTATGTGCTTTCTAGTGGGTCTGCCCAAAGAGAACGCCGCTCGCGCGGAGACTCCGTGTTTTGGCCGTTACTGTCGCCATTGTGTAGACTCGCTGTGTGCCGGCTAATAAACGCCATAACAATATATATATATATATATATATATATATATATATATATATTTTCCCATACCGTCGTCCCTGTAGTTTTCACAAGAAGTATACGTTTGCTATTGAAACTTAGTGAAGTTGTGCGGTCCAGTTTTGAAATGCACGCTACGAAAGTTGCGACGATATACAGAGCCGAAGTGACCACGAACGACGTTTATCTCTTTTTTTCAACCAATGGGATGTTCGAGGGAATTTTTCACTCACGCAGTGACTGCAAGACTTACTCGAGACGGACTCATACGGGTGCATGTGGCTAGTAAAAAGCGTCCCGCGGACGATTCTCGGCATTCCACAAGCATCCTGCACTTTATGTATCAGTCGAGGGAAGCGCAGTGTGTCGGAGTGTGTTTAGCAGGACGTACACGCGTGAAAAAATTCCTGGAATGTCCCCCACGCTCCTGCATGTCCGAATGCTCACTGCGGGAATAGCCCGGCACCCCACGGCGTCGTTGGGCTCTCCACACGCAATGTCTGTGTTCGCGTGCGGATCGACGACGCCATTAAGGGTAACCTTGTTTCCAGAGCAGGGACCTTGACGCAAGGACGGTCGCAGAAGAATTCCGGCTGCGTTGCCGCTGGTTTAGTTTTGCCTTCATTTCTTTTCTTCTCTTTCACAGCTGGCGGAATCTCAAAAGTGACAAAAAAATGCAGTGTCGAGCAAAAACGCGATAGAAAAACACAGTAGACTGCCACGAGCGTGCCCTCGTGATGCGAAACGTGTGTGTACATGCACAGTCACACAGCTGTGCCATCGCGTCAAGTGTTAACGTAGTTTTGCCTGAAACCTCTCTCTGACGTCACGGTGTTTTGTTGGTAGCACCTCAACAATAATGGCATACTGGAATGTTCATTAAAAGCGTTTACTTTTTCATCCTTCTTATTGCCTTGTGATATGTCCAAGCCTTCGAATTAAGAAAGCTCAACTTCTTTGTCTGGACGGTCGAGGTCATATATGGCTCGACTTGGTGTCGATTATGTGGTGCCCGTGACCATATGGCTGCATTCCACGCGATATATGTGCCTGCACTGCCATATATGCCCTATCCGCATTTATATCGAGTCATATATGCGGGCTCACGCATGCGGCCACAGATGGCATTCACCTAAGGGAACACCCCCAACCACATGGTATTAACTGATGCGAAAAACAGCCCTCCAAGGCTCACCACTTCTGATGGACGAGTCCTATTTATCTCTCAATATAATTAAGATAAGATTATGCGTCTGCTCCACGGAAAACTGGCAGCTGAAGAGCATGGTTTTCTGGAAAGAGGAACGCACGCTCAAACAGAGAATAAAACAAAAATCGTAAGTGTTATTTTACTTTCATGAAAAGAAGATAATTCAGCAAGATGTTCGAAAAAAATTCTGAACAATTTCATTCGATGGGCTTCTGCTTACAATATGTAATGCGGATCAAACAATTATAATAATTCGTATGACTATGAAAGACTTCACAGTTTTTTTTTCGAGGGCCACTTTTGATGAGGTGTTGTGGGTGCCGGACATGTCGTTTCATCCCCATTTATTTCATGCTTTTTTGGCCCTGAGTTCTATTTCGCTAACCTTAACCAGACACATCCTGAATCGCCACTCATCGGCCATGAATGTCTAGTTATACGATACCTCAAACTACGTAGAGCTTTTCTATATTGTCACAGCTGACATGTTTCTTCGACTAAGCGATTAGGGAAATGCAGTCACGACAAGCAGGTAGTTCATGGTAGGAGAACATCAAGAACTTTATTTTGGGGAAGTTGTAGAAAAGGAGCATGTT
Organism: Rhipicephalus annulatus; assembly: GCA_013436015.1. Classification (NCBI taxonomy): domain Eukaryota; kingdom Metazoa; phylum Arthropoda; class Arachnida; order Ixodida; family Ixodidae; genus Rhipicephalus; species Rhipicephalus annulatus. The sequence continues at coordinate 93,344 of WOVY01000283.1, read as the reverse complement.
GGTTGGGGCCCAGGTCCCACTGGCTTGCCCCGCTCGTTTAACGTGACTAAGAAGCGCTAATTGCACCTCTGAGTCAGAGCCGGCAAGTTGTGGCCCCTACTGCTCCGAACCAACTACAATGATGTTGCCTAAAAAAGATTTCAAATTATCTGGCTTTTGGTCACACTCCGAAGAGAAAACATGGATGCGAGACGTGGTGAAATGTCGAACATAGACTGTCGTTGCACAGCCAGGCTGACATATTTTGGTGGGCGTGAAAAGCTGTGAGCATTCACCTATAAGTGACCATTCTGTCGACTGGTATATAAGTAGCACTTGATGTCATGCAAGCGATCATAGATTATTGTATCCGTTCGGTTCTGACTTGCTGTGTAGAGGTTGAGGTTCATACATCTCGGCGATTAAACTAAATAAAAAACACTGTGAACCAAACGAAATAATTAAACTAGATGTTAATGGAAAGTTCGCTTGTAGGATATCCCTTAACAATAGAAAGTTTCCGCGCACACACTTTTGATAACGCAGGTAGATAGGTAACAACGAAACACTGACTAAGTGCGAGCATCAGGACAAGGCACTTGCTGTGATACCACGACTTGGGATCTATCCTCCGCGATTGGTCTTGAACGCCGTGATCGATGTTCTTTCCTTACAACCACATATTTCAGCGCCATATTATGCTCCTAATTATGAATCAACCTGCCCAGATGCCTACAATTCTGTTTAGTGACGCAGCGGAACGTTAGCGCACTGAAGCCCGTCCGCAGCGCATGCAGTATGCATTCGCGAAAGAAAACGCGAGACACACACTGCTAGGAATCGAACCCATGGCCTCGCGCTACATAGCAGCAGCAGCCCCAAATGAACGCAGTGTCGCAACTTTCCCGCCGTCTCGAGGAACCCTACGCGACCATCTGAAATTACACCTACAAGAACCCAGAGTACTGCGGCATGTGTACTCAGTGATGAGGGCGGAAAAGAAAAGGGCACGGTCTGTTTACCGAGGGCTATTGTCTCGAATACGGCGATGCACGGAGCGAAAACGCGGAGATATATAGGGGCCTCTCGAGTTATTCACAATGGATGCCGGCTGAAAGCAAAATAAGATTTATCTGATATTTCCGTTGTCGAAGTTCAGTGTCGGCGAGTGCCTAAGAGAATGCGCAAAGTCAGGGACGAGTTTGTTGTCTTGGTGCACGTGCCATATACTCGGGCACTCATCGACGTTTAATAATAAAATTGGGGGGTTTTACGTCCAAACACTATAGTATATGATCATGGGATACGCCGTAGTGAATGGCTCCGAAAATTTCGGCCATGTGGTGTTGTTTCACGTGCCCTCACATCGCACAGCACACAGGCCTCGACCATATAGTTTCCGCCGAAATGTGACCGCCGCGCCCACGGGATCGAACCCGCGACCTAGGGTGAGCAGCCGAGCACCGTAAGAAGTGATCAGCTTTGGTCGATTAATGGACGTTTTCATATAGTACGGATGGCAAAAAGGAAGCCAGGCTGCATCAACCCCGTACTGCCATGTTCGCCGTCTACACTTTTTGGAACACTACGCAGGACTTGTGTGAAGCCAAAAGGGAATGCCGTCATGTTACGAATAAGAAATTGCTTGTTTTATTTGCAATACAAAACATAACATAAACAGAAATAAAATCACGCAAAACTACAACATGGCTCACAGCGACTCTTCTCGTTCGTTAATACGACTTCTGAAGACGTCTTCATATTCCGGGCTAAGACTGGTTGGCTAAGGACTAAGACTGGTTGGCTTTTTTGAACAGGGAAGAATGAAGGGGATGTAAAACTTGGCTAAAAATTAAGATTCATGTGTTGTTGAACCGACGTGTTCTGTTGGCGTTCTGTGTTGTGACAACAATTTAAATGGGCTTCAAAAATCTAAGCGGGTCTTTCGATACCTTTACTCACAAAAACAATGGTTCAGATTGAGGAAACGTATAGGCTCCAGAGAGGCCACAGGCCGGAACATGTCAGCGCCTACGAAAATTCCGGCCGTGTTTTAACGCCTTTCACTATTGTACAGAGCAACCGAAATGTAAACGTCAGCGTACTTATTCATCATTTACTTCTTTCCTTTCGTGCTCTTTCTATCTTATCTTTCCTTTCCCTCTCTTTTTTTTTACCTTAGCTTAGGGTATCCAACTGCACTTGTTTATGGTAAACCTCCCTTTTGCCCTCTGTTTTCGTCCTTTCTTCCGGTCATGCGTTTAAAACATTCATTTCATTCATAAACAACACGTGTTTTTTGTTTGTTTTTTGTTCTCTCTTTTCAGAATGCTGCGATAGGCGTGGGCGGATGTGGAAGCACCGGTAGCGACATCATGTGTCTATTCTTTCAACTGCAATTTGTTGAAATGTTTACCGACTCCGTCGTATACACCATCTTCGTTGAAAGTAAGAAGAGGCCTTGGACGCTTACAGTATCACCTATAGGCACTCGATATTATCCGAGCCACTGCCGTAACTAAGCGCAGTGTTAAGCATACCACCACATGTTCGCGACAGCAGCGCTACACGGCTGCGGTGTACATATTGAGATATAAAAAGTTAACACATTAAAAAGTTATAATTGCATGCTTACAGTTATACTGCTTGAGTGCATCCACGTCTGCGATTTTACGCCGACCATGGCATCTACACAGTGACAGTTGCAGGACGCGTCCTTGCAGTGCCGGCAAGTGTGTCACAGTTCGGCTGCCTTTATCTGTAGGCGGTGACGGAAGGCCACATTCCAATCGAATGCGGTCACATTCCGGTCACTCAATTTTCGCGCCGCAGCACTGGACCAGTTAATATACTGGAGTGCATCTGGTATAAGCAGTTATACAATGCAGTATACAATGCAGTTATACAATGCAGTGCACACGCGATTCTCGCTGTCATCTCTGTGTGTTATTCATTTACTAATTTTTCATTAGTTGACACTCGTTATACTTCTGGTAAAGGCTGGGGTACCTTCATTGTTGTGTTTTTTTTTTGGTCCCACAATACATGAATGCATGTCATCTCCGTGTAACGACTGTAGCGGCTATGTCATGAAATATTTAAAATTATTAAAAATGCCAAGTGCTTATTACTAAGCTTCAACGAATAACAGGTTGCAGAAACTGCGTTTTAATCAGTTCTGTCAAATATTTCCGGCAGGGCGCAACCAGATAATTTGTGTACATGGCACCAAATGAATAGCAATACCTGCGTGGAGTTCATTTGGGTCCCGAGGTCATATAGGTATAGTACGACTTGAGTAGTGAACAGATTGTATGATTGTCTATAGATTTCCGCTAGTCTGCCTGGTATTACGATTTGACTCATTTCGCCACATTACATTTCAGACACTACAGACAAAGGTCGCTGATAAGCATATGTCCCATCGCTTTCAAAGTTCGTCGATGGATTTCAAAGTTGGTTGCTTCGCGATGCCTCCCACCCACCCACACGTCTTTATTAACTGGAACCAAAGCGCAGCTAGCCCCGCCGCGGTGGTCTAGTGGCTAAGGTACTCAGCTGCTGACCCACAGGTCGCGGGTTCCAATCCCGGCTGCGGCGGCTCCATTTCCGATGGAGGCGGAAATGTCGTAGGCCCGTGTGCTCAGATTTGGGTGCACGTTAAAGAACCCCAGGTGGTCGAAATTTCCGGAGCCCTCCACTACGGCGTCTCTCATAATCATATGGTTGTTTTGGGACGTTAAACCCCACAAATCAATCAATCAATCAATCAATCAAAGCGCAGCTAGCCGCTGCGTTTTGTGACGGCCGTGAGGAACCACGCGGGCTTTTCAGGGGTCACTTGAACCGTCAAGGACGCGTACAATCCTAGTGAGCCCCGTTCAGTATGCCCCACTGACCACTGACACGACCGCCCCTGACGCCCACATATGCATGTAAGCCATTGGTTAATCGCGAGTTTTCGATTGGGATCCTGGACCCTGATAAGAGCAAGTCGCCCGACAAAGACCTGGTAGCACGGCTTGGTAACGTACGCGTGATCTGCATAGCGTGAGAGGTCATGCCCAGAGGGCGCGAAGATTCCGAGATGCAGGGTCTTTCCGAGCTAATCGGGTCTGGCATCGTTTGTTCAACGAATGCTACGTGCGTCAACGCAACAGAAGCGTAGGTATATATATTCACAGCTTGTAACGACTGATAAGGTGGGCGACTTAAGCGATAGATATTTCGGCATCTCCAGTAATAAATCTCTAATGAGGAAGAAGAAAAAATATGCACATAAAAAGGTAGAAAAAAAGGAAGTTGCTGATTCGTTGGTGCAGCGTCTCTGAATTGGTCTCTGAAAAGCAGAGGCATGATCTATTGTGAAAAAAAAAACCTCCACAACAACAGCAACGTTGCGATGAACAGAACGTGGTCCTACCACTTTGGTATTAGCTGTATGTGTAGCGTCTGAACAATGCGCCCGACCACCAGACACAGCTTCCTGATTGTCTGGTAGCGGATAAACTTCCTCAACTTCGTGACTACTGTGAGAATATCATATGTTTGTGGTAAGAGGTCCACTGTTTTTTTCGGAAGTTAGAATGGTTGTTTTATTGGGTTGTGTTGCAGTCATATGAAGCACAGGAAGATTTCTCAGGGCTAAAACTGGTTGGCTTTTTTGAACAGGGAAGAATGAAGGGGATGTAAAACTTGGCTAAAAAAATAAAAATTGCAGTGTAGTTGAGCCGACATGCAATAGTAGTTATGTGTTTGTGTTAGTTTTCGGTGTTGTACCAATACAGTTCTGTGTTGTGACAATAATTCAAATGGGCTTCAAAAATCTAAGCGGGTCTTTCGATACCTTTACTCGAAAAAATAATGGTTCAGATTGAAAAAACGTATAGGCTCCAGAGAGGCCGCAGGCCGGAACATTTTAGCGCCTACAAAAATTCCGGCCGTGCGTTAACGCCTTTGACTATTGTACATAGCAACCGAAATGTAAGCGTCAGCGTACTTATTCAACATTTGCTTCTTTCCTTTAATGCTCTTTCTATCTTACCTTCCCTTCGCTCCTTTTTTTACTCCAGCGTAGGGTAGCCAACTGCACTTGTTTCTGGTTAACCTCCCTTTTGCCTTCTATTTTCGTCCTTCCTTCCAGTCATGCTTTTAAAAGCGCACATGGCTATACGGCGAAAGTTTCAATAACGAATGAGGGAGAGAGGCAGAACTTTAGTATAAGGCTCTCTGGTTATGACTCAGTGATGGGACAAAATGTTAACCGTTTTTATTATCTTTCAAGAGCGAACCTGTAGGTCATGTTCTATCTTTCTGCGGAAGTGTACAGAATTTTCCTTGCGTGTTCAACTTCGGGCGTAGCAACAGCACTTACTAATTACGAGGTCCCTGCAGCAACGAGGTCGTGCACAGGTCACATCCGTCACTGCATTCTCTCTCGTCGGCGCCGAGCTCCGCACCCTTCGAAGTCGTTGCTCAACGCGCAACCGCCTCACGGGGTCCACGCATGCGTCGGACAAGTGCCGCGACCCTTTAGTCTTCAGTACGCGTCACAGCGACTTCCAGGGGGAAGACAAAGGAGTGTATAAACCCAGTCGGTGCAACGCTGCAGGCCGTCTATGCCCAGCGGCTATACGTAGGCCTGACACACAAGCGTCCTGCTTCCGGCTTCACTCGCTGTACGAAGGCGCGAACGTCAAATGCCGCAAGACAGGGGCACGCGCTATCTCTCGTCATCGTGGGACCAATTCAAGCTGTTGCCGCGTGCCGCGACGTAGACGGCACGCAATCATGACCGTCTATCGGCATTTAGTGCTCCCCCCCTTCCCCTCGATAAGGGACTGACGGGGGAGACGACGTGGAGAGAGCGGCGTGTATGGACGTCAATGACCAGATACCACGGACGCGATGCGGCGTCTTGTGATCGCGGATGTCTTATTGAAAACAATGTCGTCCTTTTCTTGGCCACTTTCACCCACTTGCTGTAACGATCTGAATAAGAAAAGAAGGCGGGAAGGGGAGGGGGGGTGTATAAAGAGAGCAGCAGGCAAATTGATTTGATTGATATGTGGTTGATTTGATTGATACGTGGATTGATCATATTTGTTGTACATGATTGACTGCCATTCCTGCTGCTTTGTCAACTTGTGAACGGGGTCAGGACCTCGTCAAGCTCTTGAGCTCTTAGTCCTGTACTCCACCTTATCTAAAGGAAATAAAATGATTGATTGATTGATTGATTGATTGAGTTTAACGACCAAAAACTACCACATGATTATGAGAGACGCCGTGGTGGAGGGCTTCGGAAATTTTGGCCACCTGGGTTTCTTTAACGTGCACCCAAACCAGAGCACACGGGCCTATACAGCATTTTCTCCGTCGAAAATGCAGCCGTCGCAGCCGAAATTCAATCCCGCGACCTGCTGGTTTGCAGCCGAGTACCTTAGCCACTATACCACCGCTGCGGGACTCAAGCAGGCAAAGGCAGAAAGGTTAACGAGACTCTCGTCCGGTTAGCTACCCTGCGCTGGCGAAATTCATCACACGCAGTGCGCACTTGGGGGAGCAGATCAAAAAGCTGTGGAAGAGCTGGGTGGTACAGTTTGATTGATGCGTGCTGTTAACGTTCACTAACATAAACACTTGTTACGAAAAAAGAAAGACGGTCGGTGTCGATTTAGAGCCTTGTAGATTTAGTAATATGAGAGGAGTGTGTCGAGAACGATTTCGAGTATTTCGTACTCAACAATGGGAGAGCAGTGAGCTGTCCTGATTATATACAGCAAATCCTGAGGCGCACGACTCAACGCATGTGTGTTTCGAAAGAGAGTGCAACGATTCAGAGTACTTGGTACTCTACTATTGGAGGACAGAAAGCAGTCCCCACCAATGGTATGGAGTGTCACGGCCGGACTATAGAGGAACAACATGCGAGTCCGCGCGTGCCGCTCCTCTATAGGCCGGCCGTGGGAGAGTGTATATAATTTCTGCAATAATTTGTGACCTAATTCAATGTATCTGGGCCTTTCTTGCCGGAGCACCTCACATAGCCGAGCGGCCTAACCAAGGTAAGCGAGTACATTCTGCTCGAAGAAACGAAAAATTGCGCTAACATTGATAGGGTTATCCGGCGTACTTATTTAGACTCTAAAGGAACATTAACCCTCTGTTTAAATCTTCAACAGGGGGGAAACCGTATTCCGAAGAGGTATCAAAGATGCCACATTATCTTTATTTAACCTAGTACGATTCTGCATATACGGTAAAATAACAAGGGCTGACATAGGTTTAATACTACTGACGCTGCTCGCACAACAATCCCTTGCAAACGTTATCCCAAACTGCGACCGAGAGCCGTACTTTTCCGCGCAACAAAGGTTTTATTGGTTTACTCGTTTAACCTGACTATTGCAACGATTTCACTTTGTCCTTTAAGCTGATGACACTAACATTCAAGAGAGAAAAGGCAAAGAACTTGGCGACAGGATGTTTAGGCATTAGACGTAAGAGGCACGAGGCTAAAAAAAAAAAAAACACTGGAAATTTTCATCCCCATCTTCCCACTCTCGGATTCGTTTTCATTTTCTCCCTGCCAATGATTCGCGTGGCCCAAGATTGCCAGAAAGCGTAGTGGAAGAGAACGAAGACGCCTTCGTAGAGAGTTAAAAGCCACTGTGATAATGTGGCGCGAACACATTCGAACGGCGTTCGCCGCTATTGTGGCCGAACTTATCGCTATCCGTGAGACGGCAATGATATATACATAGACGAGCTTAAGAATCTACAAGTACTGTGATTAAGTTGTTTACTGGACACGTAAAAAAATACAAGTAAACTGAAAGTACTGACGTCGGCACTTTGGTAGCTTTCCTTCCCGTATCGCTGGAGCTTTCTATACAGAACACATACACATACGAACGAAAAGCCTTGAAAAAGAACGGACTCTCGTCCAATCCACCTTGTACTTTACGGATATGTTTGGGATCCACCGTGCTGGGCTTTGTGTCTTGCGTCTTCAACAACTACATGAACAGCATTACGGTAGACGCACATACTCAGGAAAATGGTTGGGCTGGTGCATAGTATGTTTCAGGGCCTCATTCATTCACGTCTCGATGTACAAAAAAAATCGGCGTAACAGTTCAAGATGGCGGCGTCCAGACGTCACGCATAATAGTCTATTTGCTCAGTGACGTTGATAATGAAGCATATGCATGTACGGAATCACTTTAATTGCTGAACAAGTACACCCAGCATGCCCTTTCTTTGCTTTAAAAAGTATAGCTTGACAAATAGTTATTTCCGAAACTAGTTTTAAGAACACTGTCGCATAATCAGTGTTATAAAGCCTAATGCATTACAGGACAAAACGCTGTGCTCATGTTTAGACGCCGCAAATTCGACCCACTGTCTTAGATGACTTAACGAGTTACAATGCGAAGCTGTCTTGCTCGGAACAATTAGCTCGGTCGAAATTTTAGTGATGCCATTTAACTGTAAACAGAAAAAGCAATAACGTGGAGGCAACTTGTGTGCCAACAGGATGGCTCTGCACGACAAGGGTGTTACGATTAGTACACTCTAGTTACGATATTTACCCCTTCCTGAGCACCAAAGTGGCGTCGCGCAGCGTGATCCGTTTAATAGTTCGGATTCATGGTTTTTCTGACGCTAAACTTCTACATCATTTCACTCGGACTTATCGGAAATTCGTGCGCTCGACATTCGGACGACACAACGCGTCCTTTCAGAAGCATTATTGCTAGCAGTAGTAGCAGATACGTTTCGTGCAGCTTGTTGGTGCCTTATGATTGATACTCTAAGATACTGACCAGCAGATACTCTCCTACGGTCACAATCCGACTATTTGAGTTAGTGACCGTAGGCGGGTATGTATATACTAGCGAGTATCGTACTGTGGTATAGCAAAGCAATCACTGTAAGAGGATGTCATCATTTATGTTTAAACATCGGTTGCGTTTAGGCTGCGCACAGCATACAAGCTCTTCTTTACTGCGTAACAGAACTCGGAGCGGCAGTAAGCTAAAAGCGCGCAGAAAAGATTGTATCACACAGTTATCGTAATAAACCGAACGCTCCAGCAACAAGTGTACAGATATTTGCGTTCACTGAATTCAACCAGGCTGCGGCGCCCGTTGCAGCGCAAGTGACCCATTGCTGCAAACATAGCTTGAGTTCAGAACTGGAGTCGGGGCGACCGTTCATCAAGGACTTCCGGTGAGAAACACTTCTCAAGGGAGGCGCGACGCGAAGCCCTCGGATGAATTAAAGACTACCGCGTAACGAATCGACGTCTGCACGGCCGACAGAACCGAGGCCAGTGTTCTCAAAACGATGCGAAGACGCTCTTGCACTTATTCAACAAGCCCGCCAGGCTGCATGTTGGCGTCACTTTCTGAAAGTCTTTCGGCTTTTTAGTGAAACTTTCATTTATGTGTGGGGTTTAACCTCCCAAAACCACGATATGATTATGAGAGAAGCCGTTGGAGGGCTCCGGAAATTTCGACCACCTGGTGTTCTTTAACGTGCACCCCACGGGCATACATCATTTTCGCCTCCATGAAAAATGTAGCCGCCGCAACCGGGATTCGATCCCGCGACCTGCGGGTCAGCAGCCGAGTACCTTGGCCACTATAGACTACCACAGCGGGGCTTCGGCGAAATTTTAAATTCGTGGGCACTGCTTTCGATGCACGGTAACCAGTAGCTCAGCGTATTTTAAAAACAGCTACCCTTCATTTCGCGCAGTTGGCTTCGAGTTTTATACGACTTTAGTCGTGGTGTGTCATGTTTCGATGAAGTTTTCAGATCCTTGAGCAAGTTGTCATTTAGGAAGCTGACCAATCATTCCATAATACGCATATGTCTGCGATTGGCTGTGCCCACCGGGTTGAAGTATCGAGAAGCTAGGCTCCATAGCTCAAGGGCAATCTGAGAAGCTGTAGGAATATAACGACGGATATCATGTTTGTCAGAGGAAATCTGCGGGATACAGCAGGGAACAAAATCCGTGCTTTCTGAACCGATAGAAGCTTTGTTGGCATGAAGTGAAAGTACTGTGGGGAAATATAATAAAATGTGAACATTTACCAGTTTTGTATGGGTATGCCATGAAAACACTTAATATAGTTAGTACATGTAGCGTGAGAGACAGCGATCGCCGACGTCTTCAATCTTGCGAGCCAGCTGCAGGCGATCGAGAGAACCTGCTGCCATCACTACCAAAGGAATGCGGAACTTCACAAACCATCCACTGCACGTCTCTACGATAAGCCGTAAATGAAAATAGTTCACCCCCAACGTCAAATGTAAACAAACAAACAAACAAGCAAACAAACAAACAAAAAGCAAGCGGGGTAAACTTTTCATCCAATGTCTTCATCGCGATGATGTCGATGTCATTCCGCCTGAAAGCTTTGCTCTCGCGGTTGGCGATAACGAGGAATGATGCATGGTACGCGAATCCCCCAAAGCGAGATTATACGCGGAGCCCTTAACTATGGCGCCGGCGCTGCTGTTGGCATTTATGCAGATTTCGAATGAGCCAGATCAAGAGACAACGACCGTTGATCAAACCGTCTTCTCCGCCCTAACAGTGTGGGGACTGAGATTTTCGCGGCGTGATCCATCACTTTATGCCGAATGAGGACGCCAATGGGAAACGCATTCTAATGGGGCCGCATGTACAGCGAGAATCATTTGAGGAAGCTCGGCCTGCCGAGTTGAAAAAAAATTACACTCGCAAGCTAGCTTATAAATACCTGCTATATAGGTGCAGCTAGGCAGGAGTGTCAATCGGTCAACAACAAAAAAAAAACGGCAAACAGATTCACGTACTAAGTTTACTATCCTCAAATACGTTGAAAGCGAGTACTGGGAAATGTTTCTTAATTTTTTTTTCGTGGCGATTCATCTAAATGTGCCAGAGACCCCCGTGAAAAGAAGGAAGGAATTATTATGCTATGAATCCATCTACAGTCGAGAGCGCCATGCCGAACAGCGCCCTGAGCATACAGCTTCATCGCGAAGGAGAGTGCAGGGGGTTCGAACAAAACGGCGGGGACATTTGCATTGCAAAATATAGTTTTGATGCGTTCGTGAGACCGCGGCTGTAGCAGAGTCAAGTTCCTTTGTACTACATGCACCGATTTCAGAGCCTATAAAATGAGAAAGAGAGGGAGTGGGGGGGTGGCAATCCTTCTTTCCTGGTACTTTTGAATAATAAAAGACATCCACAGCTTACACTAATCAGACGCTCTATTCCCTTGAAGCAGTACTCCACTTAAAGGGATTATTAAGGTTTCAAAACAGCAAGACCAGAGTGTGGCAGTTTGGGTTAGTTGGTATGACGTGACGATAGTTATAGCGCGTCGTTCTGTTCTCGCGCTCTAACTATCTTCGATTGGATATGCGGGGTTTAACGTCCCAAAACCACAATATGATTATGAGAGACGCCGTAGTGGAGGGCTCCGGAAATTTCGACCGCCTGGGGTTCTTTAACGTGCAATCAAATCTGAGCACACGGGCCTACAACATTTCCGCCTCCATCGGAAATGCAGCCGCCGCAGCCGGGATTCGAACCCGCGACCTGCGGGTCAGCAACCGAGTACCTTAGCCACTAGAACAACGCGGCGGGGCCGCTATAACTATCTTCAAGACCGGAGAAGTTCCGGATCTCACTCGCTCGATAGAGTCCGCTATCCAGCTCGTGTATGGCGTAAACCGAAGCCAAACACATCCGAGGCAATCCTTAATATAGCCACACAAACAGGAACGGACGCGCAAGTCAGTCAATAGAAAATAACGACCTGCCTAACCAACAGACTAAAGAACCCCACACTGCAAGAGCTATCGTCAAGGCGGAAAGCTGAAATGACATCACTCACCGAATGCCGCCCGAGACTTCTTATCTTTATGGAACGACCGCCACTATAGCGATGGAAGCGCTCCCTATCGCGTCAAAATGCCATGCACACGACTGAGCTCTATGCTTTACTTCCTCTAGCGTGCAGTGACGATCGCACACGTCTTCGTGCGCCACCTCTTCAGTGCCACGGCAGGCTGTTCGACCTGGTAACAAATGGCATTCCTAGGACACTGAAGTGAACGGTCCTCTTCTGAACTGTTACCTTGCAGACATGCAGCCTAATCGACGCCAGGTATACCCCCCCCCCCCCCTCCATTCGCGGAACGACGCTTAAACGGCACTTTACGATGTTTTTTTTTTCGAGTTGTCCATGGTCAAGATAAGCATGCAACGCTCCTAAAGGCATCCACGGCGTCCTAGCAACAAATAACTGCCAAAAGACAGGGAAGCTGTCTTAAAACGTTGTTATTAAAAAAAGAAATAAATAAATAAATAAATACAAAAATAAATAAAGCACCAAGGCTACACTACAGCGCTTCGAAAAATAGAAACGCTGTCTTTACCTTTCATGCGTATTTTTTTACACTCCGCTTACGTGCGCGCTGATGCAGGATGTTAACGGTTGCTGCAGTGTTTTATTCGGTTCCTTAAACTTCGACGCTCGGCAGTATACGCTTGGGCCGTTCACGACTTCGGTAAAGCGCAACTATCGGCCACTCCTCCATTTGTTTTTTTTCTCGCTTGGGCCATTCACGATATCGGTAAACCGCAGCTATCGACCACTTCTCTATAATTTTTTTCTTTTTTTTTTCTTGTAAACCGATGCAATACAGAGCCGTTTTCATCCTCATGCGACGTCTCCGAGCGCTCTTAACGGAGTTTATCTGCGAAGACGAGCTCTGGAATCCGGACAGCGATCGAAAAACGGCGCGTTATCGAAGCACGTCCCCATGCGAAGATCTCGCTGGTCGCTCCTGGATTCGGGGCGTACGTGCGGCACAGCTCAAGCAGCGTAAACATCCTGAACGCACTAAGTGGGCCACGTTTCAAAGGGTTTATGCCCTGATCAAACTAGAAAACAAACTACAGACTACGTCTTTGACTCGGATAACTATGTAAAGCATTTCGTCGTGCGAACTTCCTCATAGTTAAGCATGCCGCCGTGGAGTACATAGGAGAAAACTTAACCGGAAGGGTAAGGCGCGATCGAAGTTGTCATATCTTAGCAGCGCGCCCTACGTTGAAGTTTAAAAAAATAAAAAACGCTTTTATATAACCGGCATCATGCCCGTTCTCTGCACGACACCGTATGACCAAAGGAGGGATTGGTCACGCTATGTCGTGCATACAAGGATGATCGATCACACACGCAAACGAATACATTTTTAGGCTCTTAGACTCGATATCCGGCTTACAGGCTTACATTGATATCAGGCGTGCAGCTTTTGAGAGGTGAAACGTAAACTACGTAGTGCGTGAAAGGTTTACAAGCGACATGTATACATTTGGCAGTATACTGACTGCTCGAGTATAAAGAGCATTCTGCAACCGGCGACACACGAAGTGGTTGCTTGTTTACACATGTTTACGAGCGAAACGGACGAGCACATTGGTGGTCAGTATACGTTGTTGCTATTTCGCTTTGTGATTGCATTAGCAAGTAAGTCTAGTGTGCCTACGTGCAGAAAGAGTAATTGATTTCAAGGAAGGCCAAGATCGCCCTAAGGTGATCTTCGGTACTTACTTTACCCTAACCCATCAGGAACAAGGTAGTCGGACAATGGTTTGTTATTGATACGTGCACGAACAGACCAGTTTCCACTGCATTTTTCTATCCAAAGACCAGAAACCAAAGAAGTTTCTGCTGGCCTAAAACCTAGCAGCGTCACCCGAAGGGTAGCGGTACTCCAAATAATTTTAAGCCAGTTCATTTCAGTAACACATCCGGTGATTCGGTGGTGAATAAGACATAACCTGATGAAGTTCATGACGATGATATAAGGATGCGAGACCCGCAGCATCACAGCAGCTTTCGCGAATGCTAAGCTTCGAGAATATCTGAAGTAACGTGGCAAATTGGTCAAGTTTAGGAGGTCCCCCTTCAGCCAAGTGCTCTGGGACCTCCTTCTGTATGTTTATGTAAGCATGTATGTTTTGTACGAAAGTAAAAATAAATAAGCTGAAACTGAAATAAACTAAACCGAAACTGAAGTTGTAACGCACTCATGGCGGTCAGTGCAAAAAAATATCGCAGCATATCCAAGGAGTGAATGATGATGAGTGGGGCGAAGCTTCGAAGGGTTTTATCGGTGAACCGTGAATCGTCTGCCCGTCCGTTCGTCCGTCCGTCCATCAATCTGCCCGCCTGTCTGTTCGTCCGTCCGTCCGTCCGTCCGTCCGTCTGTCTGTTCGTCTATTCGCCCGTCCATCCGTCCGTCCGCACCTGCTCAGTGAATCATCGAACTAGGCGGTCACGTACGAGCTAGGAGAGACAGACCGACAACTTTACGAGACTCGCCCCTAAAAAAGGAGACAAAATACAAGAAAGTGGCCGACACAAGCGCTGAGTCGTGCACTTTGATTTTTGTGTCCTTTCTTGCGCTGACCGCCATGAGTTCGAGAATATCCCTTCGGCAGTTATTAAAGTGAAAGCCTTAGAAGTCTCAGCAAACGCAAAAAATGACTGTCGGTGGCATTGGCGTCCCGCGTCGGTGGTGTCAACACAAGTGACGTGAAAAAAATCGCACGATTACGTCATCACATGACGTCACGCGACGTCAAAAACGACGTCACAGTATGCCATTGCTTAGTAGTGGAGCCGATCACAGAGGCAGCGCAAAACTAGATGAGGTACAAAAAGCTTGCTGTCCTACCAATCACGGAGGCAACGCTAAACCAGGTTAGGTGCAGAAAGCTTTCGGAAAGTGGCAGGGGAGGTTCAATACACCGGCCGAGAAGAAAAAAGAAGTTGACTGTATGCCTCATCGAATGCATGAGGTGCCCAGTGAGTTTTTCTAATCGATTCCGCAATCCACAAACTTGATGTGCTTGTTCCACACTGCAAGTCTGAATATTTTGAAACTAACGCAACCAACTACATTTAGGCCGTCTACCTGCTTACATTATGCGGCAAAATGAAAAAATGATGCTTCGATACTAACATGGCGACGTGGTTTCAGCAACAACTTCTGTACGCTACAATACTCTATGCGTGTAAAAAAAGATGTGCGAATTTGTCACACAGTTTTTTTCCCAAACTAACGCTGCACAAAACTCGCAGTTCCATTAAGGTTTCTATTGTGGCGAGAAACGAAGGGGTCGTTCGTAGCACAGCATCGATAGTTTGCTTTGTACACGTATTACTTTGCAGCCGTGTCTCTATCGTCTAGGGCACTGTAAGCCAGCAGGATGTGGTCATTATAGTTTGCGTTGTTGAATGTTCCTTACCGAACGTGTATACACTCCCGGCAATCGCCAGTGGTGGACCCCGCGGAGAGCTGCATGCATGTTTGCCTGAACAGCGAACTGATATGTACGCCAGTGTAGCGTACACAGCGAGGTGTCGCCGAACGCTGACGAGACAGGGCCTGCGTTGCGTTCAAGGGGCGGCGACGGCCTGCCCTCATTATGTATACGCGGTTTACATACACACACACGCACGCATCAAGCACACAGTCTCGCGCACATGCGCGGTTGCGAACGAGCTGCAGCCCGTCCTTCCCACGAGAAAAAGGGTGCCGTCGTGGATGAGTCATCCGTGCGATGTGTATATAGTCTACGCGTATATTATGGAGGAATGCCGAGAGGCCATGCGCATGGCAGAGCCATCTATACCAGTGGATTCACTGTGTTTGCGTCAGGTTTTCTGCGCGTATCGAACGAATGAGATTTATTTTATTGCCCTAGTTTCAATGCATCCGTTGGAGTTGGCGTGCTTTAAGGAAGCTTTTTTTCGAGAAACAGGTGCTGATAGACACACTATGAGTGGTCAGCGCACATGACGCACTCGCTGTAAAGGGACTACGTAAGCAAAAGTTTCAAGTTGCTGTAAAGGAAGTTCTAAAAGTTATAACGCTTTTCAGCATTTCTTCTAGGCCTTAAAAGGCTAAGACACTCAGTTAAAAAAGTGACAAGTCGAACATTGGTGGTAATCAGTAATGCTTTGAACGGGAAAAAGCTCATAACAAATCGGCCAGGGACAAAAAAAATAATAAATATTATGAGGAAGAGCTTTATTCGAGGCGAGCTCGAGCTGGCACACCCTGATGATGATATCTACAGATGAGCAAATTATACAAATGATGATGTCACGTCCCATTGACAAAGAAGAGTCGGTGACTGCGCTCACACTAATTCCCCGTCACGCTGGAAGCGGCCTCCTGGCCGCGCGAGAGACAATATTAGGAATTGCGTCGGGTGTACAGTTTCAGCCGAGAAACGTGCACAATTTCTGTCCCACGGCAACGGTGGTCGGAGGGAGCGTTAAGTGGTGAGATACGGCAATTAACGGGGGACGTTTGCTTAATCACCGTATAAGGCCCTATAAACCGACTGAGGAATTTTTCACATAAGCCGGGCACACGCACGGGAGTCCACAGAAGAACTTCGTCTCCCGGGGAAAAGGCGACAGCACGGTGTGTTGAGTCGTAGCGAGACTTGCGAGCTTCCTGAGAGATGCCGGTGTTGATTCGGGCCAGATGACGGCAGTGCTCGAGGCGAGACGAAAATTGTGTGGATAAAGGGCTTGCTGAGGTAGCAGGAGCCGAAAGGAAGGAGACGTCCAGAGTTACAGTTGGAGAGCGGCCGTGGACCAGAAAATAGGGAGAAAAGCCGGTGGTGCGTTGCGTAGATGTATTGTAGGCGAACGTTACGAATGGCAAAATGGCGTCCCAGTACGTATGGTCAGGGTTAACGTACATGGCAATCATGTCCGAGAGGGTACGATGAGAGCGTTCCGTCAAGCCATTTGTTTGAGGATGATAAGGCGTTCACAATATATAGTTACCCCCTCGAACTTAAAAATGCGGCACGAAGAGCCACCATTATTCGACTGGGTTTCGCAACCTCCGTAAAGTCGCGCACTCGATGGTATCCGCTAACCGATGACGTCATTGACAAATGCGGTATCGGGTCGGGCCGGAAAGAGTCGCAATGCGCAAACCCTTACGCCGGAAACAAAGAAAAAAAAAACGCGCGTGTGCTAGAGCTAGCGACTCGCTCTTCCGAGGGACACAGATACGCGCAAAAACAATGAAGGAGCGTCAGAGTTTTGCGAAAACGCGGAGCGGCTGACAGCCATCGCGTTACGTGTGCGAAAGATAATCGTGGACGCGTCGCATTAGCAAGAAAGATGAATACAAGGACGTGGTTCTCACTTTTTTATTTATTTATTTATTTATTCATTTTACCTGCAGCGCCAACAAGGCATTACAGCAGGGGGGTATATGCAAATACATGAATACGATTCATCACATGGGGAAAAAATAAAAGAAAGAAAAAGAAAGAAAAGGAAAAAGAGAACTGCTATGAGAATAAGTGGTACAAATCTGCACAATAGCGCGTCAAATGTACAAGCAGTGCCACAATTAAAAATTTACATTTTTTACATTTACACTTCTTTCTTTCTAGGTGTTTTCTTTTAGTACGCTCTACCTATGAATCAGCGCGGAAAGACAACGGAAGGCACGCAAGCAGAAACAAGAGCGACTGCTGTTTGATGCTTATAAGTATCTTATTTTATGATATGTGGGGTTTAAAGTCCCAAAACCACCATATGATTATGAGAGACGCCGTAGTGGAGGGCTCCGGAAATTTCGACCACCTGGGGTTCTTTAACGTGCGCCCAAATCTTAGCACACGGGTGGCTGCATTTCCGCCTCCATCGAAAATGCAGCCGCCGCAGCTGGGATTCGAACCCGCAACTTGTGGGTCAGCAGCCAAGTACCTTAGCCACTAGACCACCACGGCGGGACGTAAGTATCTTATTTATAAACTTAAGTTCTTGTATAAAAGGCGCTCACTGTGCGTCTTTTTCACCTGTTTATTTTCGGTTATCTATGTCCCGGTGATTAATATATATGCATCATTCCAGCTCCCCAAGCTTCCACGGGATTGGAAAGCCGATTCGGGGCTGCTTAGCGGTGGTGAAGCTTAAATCCCCTTTTACACGTCCCGTTTGCTTTGCCCTTGCAGCCTAGGACTTCTATACCCACGTCAGCATATGAGCAACTGGGTCTCATCGAATGCACAGTCCGGATGAAAAACGGTCTTCGACGCAACACGCGTCACCATGCCGACAGAAGTGAACGTTCTTTTTTTTCCTAATTAACCGATCGATTGTTAACGTCTCGTCTCAACGTGATGATGCCACATCGAAACCGCGAACCGAACTGCTAAAGAGCACCGCAAGGGTGCGCAAACAGCGCCAACACACACACTCGGCTACAGCTTACACGACAAGGCCGTCTGGCCTCGAAAAAGGGAGTACGTTGAGGGACGAGGCCACAAACCCAAACAAGTCTGAAAGAAGGAGAGAACGGGTGTGAAATAAGGAGAGGGAGAGAGAGAGAGTATAGAGCATAGAGCAGACACGCTATGGGATGCGGAAAGGCGATCTAAAAATACAAAATAAAAGATGAAAATAATAACGCCCGACAAGAGACGAGCACCATGCGGTTTAGGCAACGCCAGGCCTCTGTACACACGCCGCCGGCTTCGGATTTCACCGACAACAGCGGGGAAAAGTGCAGCAAGCAAGCAAGCACTGCCGAGGAGGCGCTCGCATCGCAACGCCGCCGGAAAAGAGAAGGGGCCGTCGACCTCTACGCACAGCAGCACCGACCGACCGACGCGCTGCTGCCACCATGCCACGACGACAACCAGAAGCACTGGCAGCATCACAGCAAGCGGCCCCCAAGGAGCGACCCGCTGAGTCGCCGATTCAACGGGCCAGTTATACGCCCAGAGCATCCGCCGCCGCAGCGGTGATGTCACGCCAGAGGCAGCAGCAGCAGCAGATGGGCCGCGGCAACGTCGTTATATACGGAAGCTCGCATAGAGGGGGCGAGGGTGGACCGCCAGTTGTCCATCAAACTCGTCCACAAACCCGGAGGCGGCGAACAACTCGTATCCCGTGCGTGCCCGCTGGTGGAAACGAGACTGCTTGGTTGCGAAAGAAAGAGTGGTTGCTTGGTTTGTTGATCGCGGCTCACTCGCGCCTCCCAGAGACGTTCGACCTCGACGAAGCCGTCCTTCCCACTTGGCTCTGTCTACTTTATTTATTATTCGTTATTGTGCACTCGCAACCACGGCACGTCAGTCAGTGGTTGACGCGTCGTAGTATACTACAAGCAAGGATGTTCTTGACAGAGCGTCGACGAGCAAGGAATGCGGGCAAAGAGGGGAACGGTCATCGAGCGAGATAGCCGAGAGAGCGGCTGTGGTCGCGTGTCAAGTGAGCAGTACCCACGAACGGACAAAAAAAGAGAAGAAAAAGAAATAAAGAAAGAAAGAAGAAAGAAAACTATTACAGTTTTAATTCATAGTGCAATTACGTTTAGCCTGCCGTGTGACGGGCAGTTCTCGAAGTCAATACAGGCTGCACAGTGCTTCGACTACTACGAGCGATCCGTCCATACAGATAGCTGCAGAATGTGCGATGCCCCAAGCTTCTCACCTAGAGTATTCTGTAACGTTGCTTCTAAGAACGATGGTGGGAAGGGAATGCAACACCGCGCCGGTTATGAAACACGTGCACTTGCCTATCGACATGTAAACGATCACCCTCGTGCTAATTATTTGAGAAAAAATCAAGCAAGAACATTAGTTCTTGAGCGGTAAGGATTGAAGTATTATACGACCCAACCGATGTCTATTAGTTCAATGGCGTCACGGAAAAGCAATCCTAAGCCGTAAGTCCTGCCTTGTTTGCCACTCATCTTCTCACGTTTACATTACGCCTCCGCGCACAATAAAACAGTTATTTTCCACAGCAGTGGAACAGCGGCCACGGTGCTCGACTTCCGATACAAAAGTCGCAGGTTCGATAATGGCTACGGTGGTCACGTATCGATGGAGGCGGAACGACAAAGCCCCGGGCGCTATGCGACGTCAGGGTACGTTCGAGAACACCAGGTGGTCGAGAATTTCCGGAGTGCTCCACTTCAGCGTGCCCAATAGAGCCTTTTAGAAAAAGGGCACTCCTAGCGCCGCGGACGCGAACTACACTCTGCAGCCATTGTGAGGGCGCCGCTGCAGACGACGCAGGCTGTGTCTCAACGACGCTGATGCGCGTTTCTTGCAGCGCACACAGACAGCTCTTGCGTTCCTGCAGAACGCAGACCATGTTGGGAGGGCACGCCGATGAGAGTCGTTCGCAGGCCGGATCCATGCATTGCCAGTCATAACAAGCCAAACTGCTCGTCCAAAACCCGTTGAAGGTTACAAAATATTGCTGATTGTGCAGCGCAAGCAGCCCAGGAAACTCATAGGAGAGTACTAGGAGCTCGTTCAAGCTAGAAAGCGGTGCGATTGCATCGGATGATACGGAGAACTAGCCGCCAACACAAACATCACAGCACTCACGTTACGGAGGAAGGAAAAAGGTTCCTTTCCTTCCTCCGTGACTCACGCATTTGACGGCTCACTTTACATGCCCTCATGATGGCGCTAGCTATCCCACGCTCCTTTGCGAAGCGAAACTGACGAAAAGCTCACCGTCAGGTGGCGTATTTATGAAAAGGGTCTATAATCAAATCGTGGCTTAGGCACGTAAAACTCTCTATAATATTACTATTATTAAACTGGGTACATTGAAATTCCACAGTAGACTTTCGAGTTATTCGCCATAGTTTTACGTTGCCGTTACGGTTTATTGAACGGTGTTACTGATCTCGCTTCTCCCAACAAAAGAGGACGCGGCAAAAGTGTATGCCCTTACGGGGGCAACGAAATGGACGAGGGCTGTTGGCCGCCCGTGACCTCACGTACTCCAGTGGCCTCGAGCTGTCGACTTTGATCGGCCGGGGCTCGAACGCGGGGGAGGAGGCCAGTGCCGATCGTAACGCGCGGGCACGTCACCCAACACAAAAGAAAGCCGTCTTCGCGAACGACCAGAATTTAGGAACAGCGCGCACGCAATAGACAAGCTCGCGATATGAACGCTACGAGAAACTAAGAAAACACGAAACAGAAAGCTCGGAGATGTTCTATTTAACACGGGCTGACTGCCCTTTAGCTCGTCAGCAGTTCCGTGCAGCGGAAAGGAATAAGGAGCATCGCCTTCCTCGCTTAAACAGACCAGCGAGCGGGATAGCCAGACATGCAGCGACATGCACAGCCACTGTGCTCATCGGCAACAGTGAACAGTGTATCAACGATTGACCAGTTGCCTGAAGAAGACGAAAAAATTGTCATAGTTATTAAGTCACTCCTGACACACTTCGCATGTTCATTGGCAAGATCAAATCATCATACGCTCAGTCCGTACTACAGGCGCTGAATTGCCTATACCCAGTACTTGCAAGCCTTCAGCAGCCACCATTAATCATCTACCTACAGTAAAACGTGAAGCGCCCGAGATCCTGCGTTCAGTACTGTAGAACGTAGAAGTGTTTTTAGGGGTCTGTACATTGCATGTCTCTCTTGGTACGTGACAGACAGGCAGACAGATGGACGGACGATTCGCGGTTTACCGATATAACCCTCCGAGGCTTCGCCCCACTCATCAACATACACTCCGTGGGTATGCTGTAATTTTTTGTATGCTGCGTTCTTTCACCCAATATTGTAATCCCTCATTCCCCAATCCCCAGGGTAGGACAGCACGTCTGGTTGAACTTTCCACCTTTCTTTCCTTTTCTTCCTCCTTCCTTCAATACTTTTTGGAGGGTGGAAGTGCGGTAGGGCGGTTAACCACAACAAGCACCTCCTTTATGATTTTTTTTTCTAAAGGAGGCGCTGCCATAACTTATGTAGGTTTATGTGTGTATGTGTGCGTGTATATGTACAAATGCAAAATTGACACATATCGGTGAGGAGGTTGAACGTTCAACCACGCTTTGTCCCTATAGCTATACGTCAATGCCGAGGGCCTATATCTTCTGGCGTTCATTAACTTGCACTGGCGTCGCACAAAGAAAGGATGTCTGACATTTCGCTTCTATCGAAACGCGACCGCTTCAGCCGAGATCGAACCCACGACCTTTATGTCAGGACCCATAAAAATCGCAAAACAGCTGCGGACTGAAACACAGGCAGCCTAAGAGCCGCCTTCTTTTTGTCAGTGAAGCAACTGGCCAATCCATGCGGATTTGTGCACGGAACAAGCGTAGTTCACCGTGGAGAGAGGAAAGAGGCGCGAGGCGGCGACAAGTGCCGTAAATCCAATCTTGCAGTAGACATCCAGCCGTGGCAAACGCCACGCCATAGCCACGCGGCCACATACAAAGTGCGTGTGTGTGTGTGTGTGTGTGTGTGTGTGTGTGTGTGTGTGTGTGTGTGTGTGTGTGTGTGTGTGTGTGTGTGTGTGTGTGTGTGTGAGAGAGAGACTGCTTTGACCGCTGCTCGCTAGCTTAGCTGTGTCTAGGAGTTCCCGCTCTGTGATCCGTTTCCTGTTCATCCGGTGATTTGTGCCCCAATCGCGCCTGCTTGACGTCCGAGCCGCCGCTTTTGAGTCGGCTGCCATGACGCAGCGGGCGTTTCGAATAGCCTCTGGCGAACGGTTCCAACGCGACAGCCACCAGTATAAACGTACGCGCAAGCGCTTCCAAATTGACCTGGGTGTGAGACGTGGGGCTAATTCAAGCTCTACAGCGGAAGCTTTGGGGAATCCGAATAGAGCTCTGTGGTGACACCACAAAGCCACGAGACAGTTCCTATTGTCGCGTTCTTTCAGGCTTAAATATAGTGCCATTGAGTCGAATGAGAACTCCATTCAAGTTTGAAGCAATTATGATCGAGATGGCATGTCAGGCTTCCTCGTGGCTGGTATTGTTTTGTTTTGTATTTTGTATTTCTGCTTTAACGGCGAGTAAAGTGTGCGTTCTTATGAGCAATCAATACAAGTTGTGTTGCCTCCATTTGTAGGACAATAAACCGAGCTTTCGTACTTTCGAATCATCATTTTTTTTTCCATAAGGCGAGTCTGAACTCTGAACTGTCCTTTGGTATACTTTTGCAGCGCAGAGCCCGTCTAATGGTTGGCTCGAGGTGAGGTCCGATGAGATTGTTAGCTTTCAAAAGTTCATTGACAAGTCACGGGAATTCGGAAACAAAAAATCACAGCATATGCACGCAGTGCATGATGATGAGGGGGGCGAAACACCCGTCAATCCATCCGCGTTTCCGTTCGTCCATTCGTTCTTAATTCCGGCCGTCCGTCTGCAGGAACGTCCATGCATGCTTCCGTGCGCCTGTCTGTCCGTCCGTCCATGGATCCGTCCATGCGTCCATTCATGCATCCATTCGTGCGTCCGTCCGTCCGTCCGTGCATCTCTGTCTGTCCATCCATCCCTCCTTCTATGCGCCTGTCCATCCGTCCGTCCATCTAGTGAACACTCCAAGTACTGCCATCTCGCATCTTTTTATGCTAATCATATATAAGTACCGCCATCCAGCGGACACTCCGAGGTCTAAACGAGAAGTGGCACGGCCGGACTAGAAGAGGGGCACGCGCGCACTGTCTTACGGTCTGCGCATCGTGTCTAGTTCCCACCTTTCACCACCGCTAGAACATGGCACCACGGCCCAACCCTGGATAAACCCGTGTGTTTATAAAAAAAAATGGCGGCATATCCACAGAGTGAATGATGGATAGTGGGGTGAAGCATCCATCCGTCCATTCGTTCTTGCTTCCGTCCATCCATGCGGGAGTCTGTGTGACCGCCCATGCGTCCATCCGCCCGTCCATGTGTGCGTCTGTTCGTGCGTCCACACGTTCATCTGTGCGTCCGTCCCTGCTTTCGTCCATGCATCCACTCCTGCTTCCGTCCATGCCTCCATCCGTCCGTGCAGCCATCCGTGCGTCCATTCATGCATCTGTCTGTGTCCGTTCGTCCACCTATTCAACACTCCAAGTACCATCATCTCGCATCTTTTCATCATATATAACTTATATAGAAGCACCGCCATCCAGTGGACATTCCAACGACTAAACGAGGGGTGGCACACGCACACTTTCTTACGGCTTGCGCTTCGTGTCTACTTCCCACCTTTAACCACCTCGAGTTCATGGTATATACTAGTTCACTGTATTCATGGCACTGCGGCCCAACGCTCGCTAAACCTTTCTAAAACCTAGGAGGTTACGGCCAGCGAGTATAACGTAGTAACCCTTTCTTGTCTTCTGTGCGTTGTTGAAAAAAAAAGGGAGAGCTTGAAGCCGTCCCGAGGATATTACAACCAATCAAACAACGGGTAAACAGATCACATCACCTCTCAAACAAAGGAGGTTACGCCCAGCGAGTTTAGTGTGGCAACTTTTTCTAGTCAGATGATGCTCAAAGTGCGTCCTTCTGTTACTAGTTTTTTTTTTGTAAGATTCATATTCAAGGCGAATTTTATTGGAGATATAAGCCACCAATACTCGTGTCTATAGGTTATTTCGTCAGAAACAACCGTCTTTTCATTTATGATTACTGTGGGCAGGTATCCTCCTCAACTCAAAAGAGTGAAAGCGTGCCGGTACTCTATAGATCGGGCGTGGAGGTGGCCACCTATATACTAACAACTACGACGACGGCTATATAGCTATATAGCTCCACCTTTTTTTGTTTTTTTTTCTTCTTTTGTGGCGATAGCAAACAGCAAAGTTATGTTCGTCAAAGAGCAAACCGGTATTCTACACCAACCTATTGGAAGTTGATCGTTAACTGTAATACTGTCCAAGTCCAATAAAAACACAATAGCAAAGTAACGGTTCAAGTTAAGAGCTGTACACGGTACACATATATTGGAGTATAAGTTTAGCAAATTAGAGGAATTAATTATCAAGCTGATTAAATATAATCTAACAAAACCGATTTTATGCACCGCGAAGACTGCACATGCGCACTACAAAACTACTTTTATTCATTCATCATTTGGCACATTGTAGTTGACGATGGGGAACAAGCAGGTCCTTAGGTATGAAAGTATGGAAGTCGACGACCCAATGTTAACGTGAAATCAACCCAATGAAACCAAAAGTTGACCAAACGGTACCGCCACGAAAGACATTTACGTGTAACGTTAAGGTCACCGAATGCGTGTTTCCTATTTTTCGAAAAAAAGAATTCATAAGCTCGGCAAATTTATTTCGGAGAACTTTTTCGCTTTGTGCGTTTAGAAAAAGTGGTTAACAATTTAGAGTACTTCGTACTCTACTATGGGAGAGCTGAAAGCCGTCCCGTTCTCAACAACCGAGAAGTATCTCACATTTTGTCAACACGCGTCAGGCGCTTTTTCTCCATTCTTCCCAGCTTTTAAGTTCAGGTATGCAGAAAGGTTTCGTTTACAAACGCTCTACACAGTGCAGGGTGATTCCGTGTCAAGAAATCGCAGCATAACCACAGAGTGAATGACGATGAGTCCGTTAGTCTGTCCAGGGACTAGACAGGCTGTCACATGCAGCCTTTTCTTCTTCACACCAAACCACGTATGCGATGTGTTTTATAACTAGGTTAAATAAATAAAATCAACTCAACTCAACACCTGCTGAGTAAGTCATCGAACTAGGTGGTCCCAAACCCCGACGACCTAGGAGGGACAAACCCATTGCTTAAGGATCTTCGCCCCTAAAACAAATCTGCAAGAAGAATCAGCATTTCTCAGTCCACTTCTCAGACGACGAGAGAACGCGAGAAGGAGAACACGAAATTTAAAAAATTGCTTTCTTCTCCAATAAACTAACGATCACGAGCAAAACAGTCCTTTCACCATCTGTACCCCTTTCCCTCCAGCCGCCCACCGAAGTTGAGAGCAGCGCGACTATATCAGGCGCCTTGCTGCCTATACCCACACATTGCCTCGGAAAAAAAATCTGCAGCGCCTGCTGCAGCGTCCTTCTCAAGGAGGCGCCCCGCGTCCGGGCGGAGCGCGTGGAAGAATCCAGAGCACGCAGGTCAACGCACGCGGCAAAACATCGGCTCGGCTGCTTACGTAGCTCTGGCTTTCGGAGTCCAGCGCGTGCGGGGCTACTTTGCATCGCGTGCAGGCGCGCACAAATAACGGAGTCACGTCACTGAAGCGGAACGCGAGACGCTTAATCGCCGCTAATTATCTGCGGCGACTCTGTGAAGCCGCGCTATAACGAACGATCACCCTTGCGGAGCCCAACGATGGCACGACGACTTTGTTCGGGAAAGAAAGTAAAAGTAAGAGAGGAACAAAACAAAACGAGATGATCACTGCACGTGAATACAGTGGTGTTCCCTTTTATTGCAGTCAGCTTGCCGGCGCTCGCCTGCGCAAGGGTGGCTCGTTGTGTGTGCGTATGCACAGACAGTGCTTGCTGTAAGGGGTCGCGCAAAGCAAAAAAGGAAGATAGGCTTCGCTTGCCCGTTTCACTCACACGTAACATCTGGCGCAAGGAGAAAGCCGGAAATGAGTCCTACCGTATATGGAACTCCATACACTTAGAAGGCGTCTTGATTATGCAACGACGAGTTGTGTTACGCGGTGATACTGAACGTTTGATCGAATATCCTGAACTCGATCGCAGTGGGTCGAGTATGTTTGTTTCGGACACTCCGCGGTGTGCGTAACTCGAGTCTCATTATAACAAAGTTGGATTTTGCGCGAAAATAGCTTCGTGATAGCCGGAAATACGTTATAAAGGTGTATTCCCTGACGATACATTTATTGCGAGAATATAATAATTTACTTCGTTATAACCAGTATTGCCGTTGTATCCATGTTCGTTATATCGAGGTTGGAGTGTATATGTACGCCCTCCACTTGACATGTTGGATATGTTTCCGCGTAGACCCTGCACGGACCGTGGACGGCTAAATAACTACTTTTATCGAACCTATATATCCTGTTACCAGTCGAGCAGCTCCATTGTAGTAAGGCAGTCCTCCATTTTATTCATGCTCGCTTACAAAACGCCCATATTTGATGCGAGGTCCGGACACGGCATTTTAATTAACGATACAATGACACGGAACAGTTGTGATGTAACATACGGTTATATCGAAAAAAAAGTATGTGATCACCATGTGAAGTGTCATGTCTAAAACTGGTTATGAATAGCCTTTATAAGTTATCCATATTTGCGGGAGGTGTTTTAATAAGGTTGTGGTGTCTTGTATATCAAGCGTAGGTGAAAAAGGTTACACCACTGCTACAGTGGAAGCCCATTTTCATCTAAAAGCCATTTAATGTGTTCTTAGGACGACGCAGCGCCACTCTCATGCAACATTGCACGGAACGACCACACGTGGCAGTGGTTTACGAGAAAGGAAGAAAAGGCAACGAAATAGATTGTTACGAAATCGAAACCCAGGACTCTGATTATACTATCGCACTATTATAATTTTAACATTCCTTAGTTCATGTAGCCGTAGTGGCACAGCACGTGCGTTTATCGCAGAGATTCCGTGCAGGAGAAAACTACATGATAAGCAATAAAATTTAGGGAAAGAAACCTTTACATTAGAAGAGCGGGGCCATTTATATCCTACAACGCCTGCGTTGAACACACGCCATAACTAACGAAGCTTTCATTTATACAGACCAGATTTGGCGCGACGCCAGTGTACATCACGACAGCGCTTTTAACTCCTCTGGGGGACATTGACCTGCAGCCAACGTTATACAAAATCACCCGCCTCAAACCAGACACAGCAGGACCATCTTTGGGGGAGAGCTCGTTTACGTATATGTTATGCGACTGGCGGTGCGCTTAGAGTGTAACCATTACAGCACATCCGATTACGGTTCGTCTTGACTACCGTGGTATAGTTAAGCTGGATGCCGAACCTTTCCGACAGTCGGTTCGACAAAGTGGTCATTTCCTTCTTCCGAACACAAAAGGCACGCGCACACCGACAATCACGTAATACATGCCTTGTCGAATAGATAGCCCCACAATGGATGTCGAAACGGCGATCGAAGCAGTGGCTAATATAATTCACGGCCTGGGGAAGCGTGCAAGCGGTGCCTACCTAAGCGACCGTGAAATGATAACGCAAAAGAAAACAAATGAAAGATGGGGCGGAATGAGAGAACGTTGAACGTTAGGAGGCAATCAACCCCTTCTACACGGCCCGAAGATCGAAACGGATTCGCTGGCATCGCCACTAAGCGCTACGAAGCACACTCGCTCACGCGCGTAAGTTACGCACGTACAGAATTCCAGATTGTTCATACACAAGAAAAGACAGCCGACCGAAAGAAAGCACAGGCCGCGCACACATTGCAACTCCATTTTCGTCATTTTACTTCCGAATACGCATCCATTACGGCACTCTTCGCTCCTGTAGCGGCAAGCGCAGAAAAGAGGTCTTCTTATAGTCTTCAGAAATCCGGACTGGAGACGTCGTTGACGGACAATTTGTTGCGTGCTCGCGCGTACGAAATACGTAATGGTTAAAAAGCAATGGTTCTACCACTCGTTTCAGGGTGTATAAAGAGAAAAAAAAAAGCGTTCGGGTCGATAGCCCTGTACATACTTTCGGAAATGTAAGTTGCAGTGTTGGGCGTTTTATTTCAGGTCGGAAACACGCAACTAAAAAAAATCAAGAGATCGAAAAAAGGCATGCGATGTAGCGATTGTTTGCTCATCCTTATCGTGTTCTTCACTCGAGCAGTGACTCCCCCAGTCTCCATCTCCGGTTATGTGTAGGCGTGTTCGATTGGGAGCGCAGCAGGCATTTGCTTCTGCGCTTGGACAACGTCCTGTTCTGCATAAACGACCGCGTATGCGAAGTTGTAACTGAATAGGGCGCGCCTGTGAGCTGCGAGTGAACCGACTGATTGTTTTTATGCGAATGGCAGCGGTCTTCGACGCGATAAGAAAACAAAAGAGACGTGCCCGTTTTCTCAATGCCTCGTTTTAGGAAGAAGCAATTGTCATGAAGATGCTCTGACTTTTTCGAAAACAAAGCAGATGGTGCTCACACACTCTTGTTTCTTCGATTCCGGAATGTGACCTAAACAGAGCGTTGTTCGTCGAAGAAAAGCTAGGCTCACAGCGCACGTAGTGGTAGCCATGGGAACTGCGCGAAAGGCCGCGTAGGTTACAAGGTTGATCACCGTAGCATGCCGCGTTCTCCGATCTCGGAGTCCTTGCTAGTGCGCGATACCATGGTAGGCAATGCATTCGTTCCTGATTTATTGCCGCAAGTTCTCAATAAGAAGCAACAATAGTTTTATGTTTTTCTTAAGTCATGTCTAGTCGTTTCCTCTTTCCCCCGGCCTACACACACAAACACTTTAACATGCATGTGACTTACATACTTAACACCTGCTGCATTTATTCAAAATAATTTTTCTCGATCGGTGCCACTTTCATTTCGCCTCGCTAGATGATTGTTGTAGATGACTTTCCTGACCGCACGGAAATTGTTCCGCGCCTCTCCTGCCCTGCCACATTGTTTCTCGTTCCCGTGTTTAATTATCTTTGGCACAGCGCGGCGTTACTAAACGTACATTACAACCTCATCAACAACCTACGTAAGCACGTCTAGCGAGCTCAGAAAAGTACTTCGTCTTCGTTTATCTACATCCCCATCCCCTCTGCATGTAGATAAAATACCCAGTGCGTAGGCTTCGACGAAAGCGCTTCGCACATGACAGCAGACCATTACACTCTATACAGCCTTCCCCGTGGCAATAAACTCAAGTACGTTAGTTCACAGCAGCGCCAGAGCATTAACGCTCAACGACCGCGTCCAATCCCTTCAAGTAAGAGAAAAAACAGGTCTCGCTGCAACGCTGCCTCGACGTGTCTGCGACACTTAGTGGGCGTGTGCGCTAACGCAGCATAAAAGTGTGCCCAGCTCTCATTAGGATAAGATATTCGCGTACAAACGAGTCTCGGAGCAGCTATACGAGTTAAGCTCATAAAGGAAAGGAAGAATGTAGCCGCGCGCCAACCTGCTATTCAACAAGCTGGACCCGTCGACGACAGCGGTGGCGTTTCGCGGGGACCGATTAAACGGATATCTATACGCGTGTGGGCGCTCCGACGAATGCGCACGAGCCATGGGGCATATGTGATGGGCCGGGCAGCAAACAGGAAGAAAGCGAAAGGTGCCACGACCAGAAGCAACGCCCTTAGCGCCCAGGTGGAAAGAGAGGTAGAAGAGAGGAAGAAGAGAGCGAGGCGACCGGTTGGTTGGCACGCTCGTGCTTCAGGAGC
Organism: Rhipicephalus annulatus; assembly: GCA_013436015.1. Classification (NCBI taxonomy): domain Eukaryota; kingdom Metazoa; phylum Arthropoda; class Arachnida; order Ixodida; family Ixodidae; genus Rhipicephalus; species Rhipicephalus annulatus. Next base: position 63,135 of record WOVY01000283.1, on the reverse strand, counting down.
GCCGCTCCGGACTTGCGCTGTAGCTAGGAGTACCCTCTCTCTCTCCCCCTCTCTCTACTCGTGACCATTATTTACCCTACCAGCCAACCATCAGCCCACAGAATATACGGGTGTAGTGAGAACCGCCTTAATGTTGCCTTACGTCTTCCCCAGATTTGCACACGCGAAGGTCTTAGGAAGAGCCCTCGGCGCTGACCGAGTCACGCCAGAAGCCCGCCGCTCGAGACCGGGGCAGCTGGTCATCAAGCCTTGGGAGATCGCCGCCAAAGATAGCCCGGCGGCCGTGGACTTCGCTTAGTATACCACTCCCACCCGCCCCCATCCCTCGCCAGCCCTCCTCCTCTTCCGCTCAACCATTAAAGCCCCACGACGAAGACATATCCGTGCATTCCTCCGTGCCTATTCGTAACGGCCGGCCCTGCTGGAGGGTACGGGCGAAGTTTGCCCGTTTACCTTCTACCTACAGCGTGACCATGGAAGACTCTTACCCAACAGCTTGAGAGGCACGAGATTAACCGAAGCCATTGGTGATCACGCGAGACAAGCAGGAAGAGCTAATGCGCAGCGCTCGTTCGCTCGGCAGTGGGTGCACCGATCAACGACGCCTTTCACTCTCGACGACTGGAGACGCCGCTTAGAGAGAGAACGAGAGTAAGCAGCCTCGTTGTTAGGTCATCCAATGCTTCCTGAAGAGTAATGACGCTTCCCTGTCGCCTATCACCGCTCGTATGTACTGCACTACGTCGTCCATTTTTCTTTACGAGTGACCCCCAGGGCGTCATCGATCGTTTTCCTGGAGATGGTTCAGCACTGTTTGTGGACTCGCAATGACTATACGGCCGTCGTCGGCTAAGCAAATGTCCCATCTCGCACAGCTCCCCACAATACGCTTATGGCGCCGATCACTCGGCTTTCAAGGCTTTTCAGGATATCAGGAAAAAATTAATAAATGAGAAAACGCAACGGCTTACGGTAAACTAATCGCAGAACCAGCGTGATGTTGCCTTAACGTCCAACCTGTCGTCACCTTTGGGCATCAGGAAGGAAGTCAGGTATATGATCATGCACTTTTTTTTTTCTCCAACTCTGTTTCAGCAACGCAACGGAAATTCCGCACGATCTTCGGCAACAGTTTTCTCTCTGATTCTTACCGGTTCTTGTGGCCGCGGAAGTGTCAAGAACCACGGCCGTTGGATCAAGCGCTTTGATCCAGCGGCCGTGCAAGAACACTCCAATCATCTATGCTGTAAGCAAAGCCATTACGCACGTGCACGCGTTGGAAGCCTGGCACAATTACTGGCATCATGCAAAAGACATAGAACGCCTGATGTTATACCATGGTGCCCTTCACTTGACTACATGGTTTACGTTAGCGCAGTCCTGCTTTGGCCTTGGCATGAAGAAAATGTGGCAGACAACAAGAAAGAAAAACACACATCCGTTGTCAAAGAGCTCGTGCCCACCCATCCACGCGAAACAACAACAAAGCAAATGCTAACGAAAATCAGATAACAGGAAACAATTGCCGGTTCTGACTCACCACGTCGCCAGTCCACACGTTGTCTCGTATCCGGTAAAAACAATCCTCTGGTGCCGTCACAGTCCTTTAGCAAACGAATGTAAACTAGCGTTCAGAACAGTCCGGGGTATAGCTCACCCTCGTGCAAGTCCACAATTGAGTAATGACCTAACTGCTTCTGTTGAAGCCGTACAACCAAACGTGTCAACTTTATACAGTACCACCACTGACCAACATTACGGACACGAATGATATCAAGCCCTTACGGGTTAGCATTAGGGCTCTCTGACAGCCCCCCGTGCTCCGCTTCGAGCTGTGGCACTTGCCACTCTAAAACTCGGTGCAGAGTAGAACAGACGCCGGAGGACACCCACCGGAACCAGACGCAACGCGGGCTACCGGTATCTGTGTTTGCAACAAGTGTTCCCGCGGCAGCTTTCGAAGCGAAAGCAACAGTTACAAAAGGAAGACCCGCCTCGCTTAGGGCAGCGAACGAACAGCGGCGACTGCGCATGCGCGTGGCGGGCGCGTGTTGCTCTGCAGACGGCGCCATCGAAACCATCTGCCGCCGCATCCAAAAACGTGCGCCGGTAACTTGTACGTGTGCCTTCCCTGCCGCCATGACGGGGCCCTGCCACCTGCTCCAGAAAACAACCGACCAGCGCAACCGACCGAACGACCGTTGGGGTCACGAGTTTGGAAAAACGACGCGTAAATATAAACGAGAGGCGCCAAACGGCATCTCGTTTGGGCCTCGCGGTCACTCTAGTCATGTTAGGTTCGAGCATCGTTGAGCGCACATATACAGCTGAACACTCAGTCCTTGAGTGAAAAAAAAAGAAGGAAGAGAACGAATGGAGGTTTAACCAGACCTGCGTTGAGTTTGCTACCCTGCCTTGGGGAAAGTGATAAGGGGCGAAAAGAGAGGCCGAAGAGGACATAGACGGACAGAATCATTCGCACGCTTGGGGATGCGCATCAAGTCTACAAGTGGTCGCTCTGTCGACTTGAAATACTTCAAGACCACTTTCATAGCCTTCCGTGCCTTCAAGGCGAACGCTCATGTACCTAGTATAAATTTTGGCCGCTAAAATGTCTCTTGGACTCCTGCGGAATCGAAGAGAGATGAGCATGTCCTGTGCAGCTGTGCTCGCGATGACACCCAGCCTCTGCGCAGCCTCAAGTTCTTTCTTTGTTCCCGTGGTTCTGAATTGATACACTTGGACGTCCATGAAACAAGGTGCGTTCTCACAGAGAGCTGTGGTGGTTATTTCAGCACACGCTTTTTCAGAGAGAGAAAGTGAGATGCTGCAAACGATAACAGTACATCACTGTGACGATACGTTCATTTCCATGAGAAGTTTGAGAAGCGGATGCGTTGATAGTTAGTTGTCATGGCTGCCAGTGTACTTTCGTTGGAGCAAACGTTTGGACATGACGTGCAATTCGATTCTTGTTTTTTTTTTTGACTGCTATCGCTTTCTGAATTACAGGCTGGATACGACGGCGCTGATTTATGTTCTTCCATGGTGTGTAACAAATTCAGCTGTGAATTGAAAAAAAAAATAAGAAGAAGAAGCACATATTAGGCGTATATTCAATATGACATGCCACAAATTCATTAGAAAAAGTCGTTTTGTGGGGCTTCGCATAACGTAATGAAACCATAGATGGTATCTTAAAACAAAACATGGGTTTTTCGTCAGATATGCTTCCTCACTCCTGCATGTCACTCAAGAGCAGCTGGCTCAGACGAATGAGCCATGGCGAAAGGATAGTCAATACAATCATTAAAAGCATTTTTTTTTGTGCGGGATAGTAGAAGAGTTAAACGACATGCGAAAGACATGGGGTGTTGCCCTGAAGAAAGACAGTGTGGTGTCTCATACTTTGCGCGTGCACACCAAGCGGTAAAATAATTGAAAGAGCGGCGCGACATTCGGGAGCATGCACGCCGGGTCCGTCAGCGATCATGTGGAGCATGCTTCCGCCTCTGTATCGGCGCCGAGCTTCGAGCAACTGCACGGCGCGAGAGAGACAAGTTGCTCGAAAGGGAAATGGGCTGCTTCCAAAACGTCAGTGTCAACGGGGAGCACAGAGTGTTCGCTTGACTCGAAAGGGAAATGGGCTGCTTCCAAAACGTCAGTGTCAACGGGGAGCACAGAGTGTTCGCTTGAGTACACAACGGCGAAAGCGTCTGTAACTGGTTCCTCGAAAACGGTTACAGAAGCGGGAAAAGAAACAAGAAAAAACAAGGGCACGTCAGCAAAAAGAAAGGAAAGTATTTTTGTGTGTGTCTTATCTTTGGAAGAACACTAAAGAGGAACTTAAAAACAATTTTTTTTCCTGTTTTCATACACCACCAACTGCAATGCCAAAAGGAGCACTCACCAAGCGCGAGAAGAGAAACTACGTGACTCCACTTCTTTTGATGGGTAAAGATGGATTTCAAGCGGTATGTCAGCAAAGCCAAAGGGTTGACGTGGTTCCAAAGCAACAAATCACAGCAGACCAAATTGTGACATAAAGAACGTCTAAACACGCGACCTTCAAGTGGGGTACTAAATTTGCGGTTTTCGAACAAAATTAAAAGAATCAAATCTTGCCCAACACTTCATCCACAAATGAAATTAACGAAACAGCTATCGTTCTATCGCTTCCTCGATACCACGTCACTGCTTGTGAGCAGTCACGAAATTCACGGCAACGTCCAGGGCACTGTGACAGTATAACACATTTTCCATCGAGGTTGAAAAGCAAGCTTTGCCGGCGTCGATATGCCCAGTGTCGGGAAAAGAAAATGCATTCATGCAATCCGTCTTTTTTATTTTCCTGTGCTGCCCTATACCACTATATAGGGGGCGGTGCAACCAGTATTCGCCCGGAACGAAAGCTTCCGAGATGAAGAGGCGCTTTGCGTATCACCCGCTAGAGGCAGGAAGCATGAACCATAGCATCGTAAAAAGGTCGATTAATGCAGCAGCTGAATTAGAGGAGAAGCTTGTGATATATAATCGATATACAGTAATATATAGCCCTGAAAGAAAGAAACAAACAAACAAAGAAATGTAAAGAAACAAACAAAGAAATATAGAAAGAAACAAACAAATAAATATAGACAAAAACAAACAACAAACAAAGAAAGAAAGAAAGAAAGAAAGAAAGAAAGAAAGAAAGAAAGAAAGAAAGAAGAAAGAAAGAAAGAAAGAAAGAAAGAACGTATTTCATCGTGACTCTCACTTTCTAAAGATTTTACCTGCGAAGAGAGCGCTTGGTAAGGCTGCGCCTGTCTAGGGCGTCAGGTATACAATCACGGATGGCCACGCTTCAAAGCTAACTCAGTGTGTAGTTTAGTCGGGATCACTACTTGAACCGACATGCCCGGCAACGGGTGCGCACGGGAGTGCTGCCAGAGAATAACTGCGAACGAAAGCCCCTGCACTGGATGTTTATGCAACACGTCACCGGAAGGACTGAATAGGCGTGCTGACGATGATCACAGTCCTCACCAACACGGAGGTCTGTAGAAGAAAATGAGGCGTAACAACGGCCAGGGCATGAGCAATTTTCCCCGCGGCCGTGACGTGATTATTAGGCGGAGACGTCAATTATATTCCGTGTGCCAGTATAGGGCCCCGCACATGAACGCACAGGTATGGACACGACGTAACACACACCACGCTCATTCAATCTTGGTTCGGTAAAATAAACAAAACAGGTAAGAAGGTAAATGTTGTCGCCAAAGATTTAAGGTGGGAAGTTGCTATATTAAGAACAAGAAGGCGGCGTAAACGGCAAAGGCACCACTGATGATTATCTTCAACAAACAGCGCAGTAACAGAACGGACAAAAAAAACAGGAAAAAAAGACAAGCGCTGCCTTTGCTCCGTTCTTCGTCTGCTTCTGCGCTGTTTGCTGAAGACAGATTACAATTCAGCCCAATTTCAAATCTTGCTTACGATCAAACACTCTGCGAAGTGCCGGTGAATAATTGATGATTGATATGTGGGGTTTAACGTCCCAAAACCACCATATGATTATGAGAGACGCCGTAGTGGAGGGCTCCGGAAATTTCGACCACCTGGGGTTTTTTAACGTGCACCCAAATCTGAGCACACGGGCCTACAACATTTCCGCCTCCATCGGAAATGCAGCCGCCGCAGCCGGGATTCGATCCCGCGACCTGAGTGCCGGTGAATATATATATATATATATATATATATATATATATATATATATATATATATATATATATATATATATATATATATATATATATATATATATATATATATATATATATATACGTATCGATTAAGGTGAAATAAATCAAATCTAAAATGTCAAATCAACTGCTCGAGGCAACGACGTCACTATGAATCTGGCCAATGATGGTGATGTTTGCGGTGGCGCAAGTGTACAAGCCAATAATTAGTCAACGTGACACGAAATGACGATGGCGAACGTAGAAAAGCGTGCACAACCTTGAGTTGATGCGTCTTACTCCGTGAGCACTGTATGGAGTTTGGCTACCATAAGAGAGTATCGGTTCGGATTCACAGAAATGCACAAGCTTATTAGATTTGTCCTGAACTGAGTCATCCTTTGGTGCTCGTAACGTTAAAGGTATTGCACCTTGTTCGAAAAAAAAACGAAACAAATGAATTTCAAAAACTGACGCTCCGGTAGTCCACAACATGCAGAGAATCGCGCGTCCGTTAGTTCAGATCAACTGCGCATCCCCCTGCCTCTCTCGTATATATCTTCCGTTGTTTTCACGCAGCCAAGATCTCGGGGCAAGAAAAACAATGCCTGGCGCCGTATATTCCCCACGGTCGCTGGCACTTTTCCCATAGACCCCCTCCAACGCACGGACGTGTTCTCGCCGATTGTTCGCCTCTTCGTTGCATCACACAACTACACAAGCGATAGTTGGAAGTAAACGCCACAGCTTAGATCGGAACGCAGCTACGTTGCAACAGGTGATAGAGACGTCCCCGTGAGAACCATAGGTGCGTCTAAGCAGCACTTTATATGCATCCTTACGATGGCCCAGAAATTTCTGACCACGAACGCAGTAACTTGGGTCATGCGAGAGCGTGGCATCGAAACGATCAAAATGACTGGTCTGCGTGCCTCTCCGTCCATTATGGTATGGCGTCCTTGCTATCGCCGCTGTTGAGTAACTTCTAGAGGTCGGTCGGTCTCCCCTGTTATTGCGATGCTTCTGACGACGAAAGCAGCCCGAGGTTTGTCGACGGTATACTGCGCGGCCATTCGTTGTTGCATGTGGTTCATATTGCGGCATACAGATCACGTCTCGAGGACGCCAGGTCTGAACTGGTCTTGTCAATAGAAAATGCATCTCCGAGCCACGAGTTTCACGCGGCGGCAGATAGGACCAACTAGCGCTGAAGGTTAGACGAAGGACCAAATGTATGCAATGATGTTTTTTGTACTTCCCAGAATCATTGTTGGTAACGAAGTTCTCAGACCACCCGAACTAAAGTACTGTTTAAATTATATTCATAAACAAGGCTGAGAATTGATTGATTTGTGGAGTTTAACGCCCCAAAACCACCATGTGATTATGAGAGACGCCGTAGAGGAGGGCTCCGGAAATTTCGACCACCTGGGGTAACACACAAAATTACGGCTGCGAAAGTTGCTTATTTTTCATGTGGCAACTTGAGCTGCTTTAAGTGGGTGACAGGTATCTTGACTAGAAAAGCTTAATACCAACGTCGACGGGAGGTATCTTCGTACTTCCCACACAATCTTACTATCGCATTTAAAGCACCCTGCATGACGAGTGCGAGATCGGATTGATTGATTGATTGATTGATTGATATGTGGGTTTGAACGTCCCAAAACCACCATATGATTATGAGAGACGCCGTAGTGGAGGGCTCCGGAAATTTCGACCACCTGGGAGTGCGAGATCGGAGATGTTGGAGGAACGTTTAGTGAACCGTACCTGACCCTGACGAAGGTTTCAAGTGTCTGGGTCGACAGTCAGGGTCGACACACTCTACAATCTCTGCATGGTATGCATGACCGCCTTCGAGAACGCGAGCCCACACATGATGCAACGCGCGAGCGTTAACTAAGCTTTGTTCGAGGCGAGACAAAGCTGAGCACTTTAAGGGCCATGCTTCTTAGGTACAAAGTAGAGAGAGAGATAAAGAGAGAGAATGCCGAGGACGCAACACGTTCTTGCAGCTATAGCACGAGTCAGAGCGCCGGAACAAAGACACGAACCAACGACCTCGAGGCGCTGCAAGCTCCCACCCGGTGCGCCCCATTCATGGCAATCAGCCCGAGGGCAAGGAGAGATGCAACCATTCGTGGCGTCTGGCAAACGCGCCTTGCAAAATAGTAAGCACTGCGCTTGTGTATAGTTTAGCTTTCTGGCTTCAGGCGCCTCATATGCGACTGTTGTATACTCAGTGAACAAGCATTCCATAAAACTTCGAAGTCTACGGGAGTAGAAACTATTCCGTCCGAAAGACAAGCGATGTGCTTCATTCGTGCGCGGCAGTGCTGATAAAAAAAGTGTTTCTGAAAATGGACTGACACGGCCGTAGAAACCCGAATGACTATATCCTAACTCACGAGAACACACGAATCACACGAGCGGACAATCCGAGTTTACCATAATGCGTTGAATGTCGCTTTCTCCAACCCTCACAGCCCCCCAATTTTCCCACGTTTGAATTTAGCACACTTCGTGCCCATGCGCGTTAAAAGGCGTGTGCGCTCTGAAAGTCGTAGTGGACTCCGTAGCACTGAGTGATCCAAGAGACACGACGCGCGATCAAAGATTCAAATCAGGCGCTTCGGGATAACTTAGTCGCTGTGGCGATGACAGCATCATATTGGCATTGGCAGCCCGCATTACCCCAACGAAGGCCTAAACACAATCTGTGTGTGCACATCAAGTGCGGCAGGAGACGAGTATACATTGTTGCTGATTGAAATGTCCCTGAAGCAAAGTCCCGAGAAGGCCCTATAGCGGACGTAGCTTATATAAGGCAGCGTCTCGACATTGTTGCGTCCTTGACGATATGTCAGCTCGCTCGAACAGACCAGGTTACAGCTGTCTGTTCTTGACCTGTTAAGCAGTGAATGGGATGTGACCGATTCGGCGAACCTTGTCGTTAGTCCATCATTGCAAAAACAAGCCCTGCAACGAACTCCGCCCGCTGGGACCGGGAACCGAATCTGCAACCTACTGTTCACAATTGACGAAAGGGCATGCGGGCGGACAAGAGACAGGCGCTTCACGATCAGCGAGTGATGACGGGCTACACTGCGTTGTTTCAAGGAGTAAGTTTACTTCAAGGAGAGCCCACACCGCATGCCTGTTTGCACAACCTGCACAAACTTGCACCGGCGGTTATAGATTAATACCAATGTCTTGACTGCCTGATTGCCTGCTTTCTCTATCCCTCTTCTTCTATTTCTTTCTCTGTATACCCTTTCCGAGCCCTCCTATTCCTTTCCTCAACGTAGCATGTCATGCCAGTTTTTCTAGACTGGTTAAAATATTTGCCTATCATGCACTGTTCTTTCAAACATCCTATCCTGTCCTGTTCCTTCAAACGGCGCATTCTAACTTACGAAATTACGAAACTGTGCAGTCGAACACCCAAAATTACAAGAGAGGCTGTAGTCTTTCTTCAAGCGAGTGGGCTTCACGCACAGCGTTAATGTCTTGTAAATGTATGCACCTCCTCGTCTCATTATTGTCCGTCATCGTTCATGTTTCTCTCTTTTCATCAGTACAGGATATCAGGCCATACTCCAAAGCAACCTGTATCACCCCATCAGCTGTACACCTTAGTCTTTCAGATAACAAACATCTCTGTGTCTGCACGACGCACAAACGAAATTGCAAGACGTTGTACCCCACCGGAATTTCACGGAACGGTGGCATTTTGGGGTGAGCAATGCTGCGTTTCTCGCGTTATCGTCGGTTCTGCTTCGAGTATGCAATGGCACAAAAGCGAAACAAGTGGGGCCTGTGTGATTGGGGCGAAACGCGATCGCATCTGTGTGCATGCGCACCACCGGTTGCCCAAACAAGAAGAGCGCGCCTTTGTCGCAGCCTCGGTCCGCTGACCGTTGCTGCGGTGGCAGGGCAGGCATGCCTCTCGAGCCAAGGGTCGCATGGTGATGCTTCGGAGCGTTTCGGGCGCCGACGACAGCTGACGGTGTGCGCCGAATGAATCACACCTCTCCCCCCTCCTGGTACGATGACTCAACACAATGCCAGAGGGCGGGCGCCACACCCTCGGCAGCTGGCCATTATGACCACGGTTACCTGGCCCCGACGCGCGCATGCCAGCGTCACCTGAAGCGAAAGAGCGTCGAAGAGTGCACGAAAAAGAAGCTACTTAGTTTAAACTCGTAGAGTGTACGTTCGCAACTCCTTATTCCATCCATTTGCCAAGAACAAGTGCACATCATAAGCAAGGTATAAAAAATTGAAAGCTAAACACTTTCCTTGGTTCAAAGTCAAACTTCGGCACCGGAATGTCATATGGAGGTAAAACACCACGAAGCGAAAATTCTCGCTTTACAATTCTTCACCAAAAGCAGCTGTCAAGCTTGTCGGGTTGATTGTTTTGTTCCTTTCGAGTCCAATCATCTGTATCTGTTACTATTAATCTTCTCATGAGCAGAGTAGGAGCGCAGTAGACGTCCCCTCCCTGATTTTCTGTACAACTTCGCTCTCTTTCGGATATGCAGTACTATAAAGATGTTACATTCTCCAACGTGACGTCACAGTAAGCTGTTGCAAGGAATTCAGGGAGCGCATTCACATGCACTCCACTTGTGCGTTTTCTCTTTGGGATGATCTTTCTGTCACAAGGTTGGAGGTTTGGCTAATGCAGGAACGTAATTTACTGAGAAGGGGTATATAAACTTTCCCCTATAGCGTTCCTATAAAATTGCGATATCTTAACAGCGTGTTACAGAAGAGGAACTGAGGAGAAAGTGTAAACAAGGATCGTTTAGTGTGTATGCGGTCAAGTGCGCGCAAGAATAAGAAGAGAAGAACCTTTATATCACAAGGTCACCTTAATTCCTGAGATCACGTAGGAATCGTCGCCATGCAGATGTCTGGATGTTGACTGTTGACTAGGATGTAAAAATTGTCCATCGTAACCGGTGCCAGTCAATGATGAAATACAAGGAATAGTCCCCGGAAGTAAACATGGACTTAGATGGCGAATTGGAATATACGAAGTGCGATTAGCCAAAAAAAAAAAATCTCACAATTTCTTTATGCCACGCCTAAGACCATTGGAAGGCGAAAGTTTTTTTTCTGGCGCAATCGAGCACAGGCGTTGGATGAGGTATTCGAAACTTTGGCCTTAATAACACTACAATTCACCCAGCGCATTCGTTTGTTTGGAAAAACACCGTGTCGTCTTGAGCGTGCAGTAATCGCAGGTACATTCGAGTTGTTGCAAGTATATATATATATATATATATATATATATATATATATATTATATATATATATATATATATATATATATATATATATATATACTAATTTGCATGCGGAGTATTTAAAGTAACAGTCTGGAGCTTATTAATCGGGCACACAGCCTCCTATTCAGGTCAGCAAAGCGTCCCGGGTCTTACAACGCGCAACGAACTGCATGTGCTGTTCGAGACTTATTCACATTGCTTTCAAGCGGCAGTATATACGGGCTTACACGGCGTGTGGCCTCAAGTCTTTGAACGTTTCTCACCAACTGACCGATCGGTGACCAAGTCAGTGGAGGGCATAAACAGATGAGAGCGCGAAGTGGGTCATTATCTCTCGCACTTGATTTACGAGCGCAGTTGAACCACGACGCACCGCGCTCTTCGTTTTTCGTTACGTAGTTTTATAGAGCGAGGAGGAAGAATGGACAAGACGTGGGGAATGGACGAATACCTTCGCGGAAAACAAACTCGACGCGGCCCGTTCTTCTGTACATACTACAATAACAAAAGGATCGAGCAATTACGGTGCTACGCGCTTCAAGCTTAGCGAATGACCAAGGTAAACGGTTCGACTGGACAGACGATAGACAATTTCGGAGGTCGAAAGAACGCGTCTTTCTCTCGGAAGACTTTTAAAAAAAAAAGGGGGGGGGGGAGTACGATGAGCCATGAAAGACGAGTTCAAACGCGACATCTAATTGAAACCGATGAGACACAGAACAAAGGACCATTTTAGCGGGGAATAAGAAGAGGTTGAAAGTCAGCCCGAAATGGCAAACTCTGCATGTGCACCGCTGGCGGCGTGATTCGAGACGGTGAGATACCAAAGAGAAAGCAAACAACTGCGTTCGTTGCGCCGAAGCGGGGCGAAAACGGCTCCTTATTCGAGTCTCTCGAAGAACGTTGCTCGCGGCCATTTCTACAGCGGCTCAGGGAAGCTACAGCTTTGTTCACTCGAAATAGCAGCGTCTTTTGCGTCTTTTTTTTTTGTTAGAGATAAAACGGCGCTCACGTATACGGCGCAAGCGACACTCGTTAGCGGCGACCCGCGTTGAAGATGGAACGTAGCGGACCACATGTGGGACGATGTTGCGTGGAAGCGGAGGACGCTTCGGACAAAAGAATCGGTGGTCCAAGTTGGGACAGCCACTTCGCGAACCACGTGTTATTTACACGCGGTCTTCCGCCCGGCAAGAGCATTTTTCGAACGAGGCGACTCGTGTCGAAACGTGTGACAATGGGCCTTTGACCTATCGCTGCGCTATAGCTGTCGGCGTGACCACTCTCGAGAGTGCACGGGCGTGTGAGTTGCGCACACTCATTAGGACAAAAGAAGTGCCGTTGAATCCATATTGTGGGATAAAAACTCTACGTGTAACCGATGTTTCTGGGCTTGCTATAATTTGGGATGAAGTTACGCTTTACCCTTACTACGGAGCGCGTTCAATCCGCTTACGCCATGGCGTGGATGACTTGCTTGCTTGCTTGATCCATACTCATGGCTCTCACCCACTAAGGGGGATTGGCCAGAAAGCCGGCGGTTAATTAAGTCAATACCTTAAGATTATCCATGCTAGGCAAATAGGATTACTTTGTTTTGACTTGGCGGGATTATTTTGGCACAATATGAAAAAAAAGTGAAAGAAAAGAAATAATGGGATTTTTCGAATAACTGAGGTGTAATCGTTATATGAAATTCTTCTGAAGATCTAGTTCTTACAGTGTAATAGTTAAATAATAAATTTTACATTGGTATGGCTAAGGAAGGTAATTTCCTTGTGTCACATAGGAATTCGCCGAGGGCCCCGCATACGTTCCTGTCGCCGAATCCTAATGAAGGTGCCTCAAAGGGACAAAATATTCGGAGTAGTAAGCGAAATTCCTAGTATTTTTAATAAAATTTCAAAAACAATTTTTTCTTTTATTTGTGAAACGGTGGCATGTGAGAAGAAAATGGTCGATATTTTTTTTTGTCCCGACCAAAATAACTTCGTTCATGAACTATGAAGAGATAGACCGACAGCGATTTTTGCGGGGTATTGTGTGTTGGTTGCTTTTTACAGCTTTTGTTGAAGGGGCAACGCAAAAGTTGTCCCACCACACAACGCACTGACAAAGAAAGAAAGGAAGAGAAGAAAGAAAGAAAGAAAGAAAGAAAGAAAGAAAGAAAGAAAGAAGAAAGAAAGAAAGAAAGAAAGAAAGAAAGAAAATAATTAAGTGGGGCAGTTTTAACGATTCGGGGCGCACGTTCGATCAGCTGCGAGAGCAGTCCACGAGGTCAATTTGAATATATCAGTGCCGTTCACTGACAGCGCGAGTTTATATACCTAGATATGAGGTAAAACGCCCACTACACGCCAAACCTCGCATATTAAATGGTTAGGGGCTAAACTGAAACTGCTTGTTTGGATCTGCAACTTGGATTAACTGACTAACATCCATAGCACGTATGGAGAGAGACCCAGTTTAAGGAAGCGGTTAGATAGGCGTGCATGTATGTGTATACACTACTGCTAGTCCGGCATGCTCTAGGCCGTGCACGATGCGCGGATATGGGGCCGTTGATTCGTGCAGTGCGGGGTGAGGAGATTTGGAGCACTAGGGGCGAAATCTAAAGAGCAATCTCCGGCCCGGGACATTAACGTCAATCGGTAGTTAAGGCCACAAACTGAAATTAGAGCACTCAGCGGTGACTGTTATTCCGTTGTGACTGCATCACACTGATACGCCTCATGTTCTGACTTCGTGCTTATGTTGCGCGTGTGTTTCTTGAATGTACTCGTATGTGTTGGTTGTATATCTATTCCTGAGGTTTAACAGAATTAAAAAACACACTTTGTTCTTTCCTATCCTTTTAAAAGCACTAAACAGCGCCCCTAGAAAAGGCCCTGACAAAAAACGAGTCCACTTGTAGAAAGCCCGACTTTCCTAGAAATTTGTTTTTGTTGTTCTGATCTCGGTTGGTGGCTGCTCATCCACGGCATGGCTTATCGCTCTGCTAACAAAATTGAAGCGTGTAATGAGCTTGAAAGATATTTATTGTTCTGCTCATCCGCTATAATTCCAGAGCGAGAGTGTGCCTTTCGCCGTCATCTGGCAAAACTCGGATCGTCTCAGAACACTGGGCAGTTACGTCACCAGGGTGTGATTGATTGATATGTGAGGTTTAACGTCCCAAAGCCACCATATGATTATGAGAGACGCCGTAGTGGAGTGCCTCCGGAAATTTCGACCACCTGGGGTTCTTTAACGTGCACCCAAACTGGAGCACACGGGCCTATACAACATTTCCACCTCCATCGGAAATGCAGCCGCCGCAGCTGGGATTCGATCCCCAGACCTGCGGGACCAGGGTGTGGCAAGAAGATCATGAGTGGAGTCGAGTGCGCGCGGCTGGTCGCACGCCGCGCGTTAGGGCCACGTAACCGAACTGTATAACCAAAATATGTAACTCAAGAGGCAGTTAACTCGATTATTGTAACTGCTCTACAAGATCATAGCTTGACTGGAAATAGTGTCGTTGTGTGCCAGAATCAATGGTGTGGTACGACTTCGTCGAGCGCTGCCTTCCAGCCCTGAACACCCATATTTATCGTCCTTTTGAAGCAGTTCTCCTAAGATAAGCCGCCACCAGCTAAGGAAGTCATTGAATCGTTCGTCATATGTGGTATTAAGGGTTCCGAAGCGTATACAAGCATGCAACATATGATTCACTTTATATATTGAACATACTCTGGTTAATCTTGCGCCGTGAAACCAAGTATAGCCTCTCAGACGCATGTAACCGTACACAAACTTCTCTCTATAAGGCTTAGGACAACCTGCAGCCCCAACGCAGCAACACGTGCGTGTAGCGGGACGTATGTGCGTCGTTTTCTTTTTAGCCTTCTCCTACCCTGCTTCAGGTTTTAAAGCCGTGATTGAACATCTAACCAATTAAATTTTGGGGACAGCCACGAACATTTCGTTCACGCACCGAAAGGAATACCGCTATACACTATGCGGTTCTTAGGAGCATGATAACTACTGACCAGGCCGCACGAATCTACTTGAAAAAGAAAAGCGCGATGCTTCTTCCTGGATCACAAGAAGGACACTGAAGATGATCCCAAGCGAGGACAATAGATTCCCACGTGGAGGAAGAGCTTTGGACGCGCGTGCGGTGAATACCTGGCGGCGTCCCGAGGCAGGAAGAAGGTGTGGATCATCGAGCGTAAGCATTGGTGGGCGATCACTGCGGGCTTCGCGGAGTACGCGATCTCAATGCCGCGCTTAGCGAGCAGTGTGGGTGGAAAACGCGTTCGTATACGCGCACGCTCAGGCGGCGAGAAAGTGAATGACGATAGACGCCATGCTCCGCCGAGAGGGCGACTATCGAGGAAGAAAGAAGAAGAGGTAGATCCCGAGACGAAGGCGACCCTTCCGCTTCGGCAAACAAATGACGCATTGTGATGTCAGTGGTGCGGAGAAGCGCCCCGGGCAGGGCAAGTACGTCTACACACAGTGGAGGGTGCACAGGTCTTGTCACCGAGAGCTTCGCAGAGCTACAGTTCTGTGCATCACGGCGAAAGGCGGATGTTTGCTTTCCGACGAACTCGAGTTTAGTGCGCGCATAGCTTCGCGTTTCAAATGGCTGGGAAGAAATGAGAGCCACGTGGTCGCAATGATCGCCTTGCTTTATCGGACAGCCTCCAAACACCACCGATGCCCTCTTCTGGATAACGACTAATAGTTATCACTTAAACCGTTGATGGGTACAGTCATGCATATAAATTATACATAGGGCACCCGGAATGAGCCCGAAGCAACGCTAGCTTGGGCATCGGTCGCACCTCTCTATGTTGATTGACATGTGGGGTTTAACGTCCCAAAATTACCATATGATTACGAGAGACGCCGTAGTGGAGGGTTCCGGAAATTTCGACCACCTGGGGTTCTTTAACGTGCACCCAAATCTGAGTACACGGGCCTTGAACATTTCCGCCTCCATCGGAAATGCAGCCGCCGCAGCCGGGATTCAAACCCGCGACCTGCGGGTCAGAAGCCGAGTACCTAAGCCACTAGACCACCGCGGCGGGGCGCACCTCTCTATGTCTGTCCCTTCAGTGCGCTGCAGCTGTTGAGGTAGAAATGAGCATACAGATTCATTAATAGGCTAGCACATGTCCATATACGGCACTGGTGTAAATGCATGGGCTAAATCTAAGTTCCTGCTTTCCCGTTCGGGTCACCGGCGATTTGCTAAGATCTGCATAACTTACTAACGCGCCGCAAACAGGACCAACGATGCACACACCTTGCGTATAGCAGCGGCTATATACACGACCTGTCTAGGCAACGCAAATTATGCCTTTAACGTCACGATGCTAACGTTCCGAGAGCGCTATCTCAGACTCGCAGTGTAGCACGCACACGGTCACGCCTGTTTCAAGGCACTGCGCTCTGTTCCGGTAACGCTGCGCCGAAAATGAGCGCTCACGGCCGCACGCGCGAAAGTGAGGGGAGAAAGTTAAGTGCCGCTCGTTGCGGTGCATGCTGGCTATACAGCTGCTGCAGAAGCAGCGATGAGGAATATGAAAACAATCGGACGATGCCGGCCGCTGCTTCCAATCCTCAGGCTGGCGTAGAGTTCAGGGGTCACGGAGCCGCGTCCCCGATAGAGAAGTACCAAGCGCTTCCCATGGCATGTACGACGGAGTCTTCTTCCATTCCTTCCGGCCAGTTGGTCGGCCGGCCGGGCGGTTCTCCTCAACCTAGAAAGCGTTCCTACACACGGCATGCATACGGGCGAGCCAGAGACTGCGTGTGCGGCGGCTTAGAAGGCAAAGACCGTTCATTCAAAGTCGGTGGGCTCGCGCACATGCGCTATGCACGTGCGCAGTTTGCGAGACAGCCGGGAGAGGTGCGTGCGAAGATTCTCGCACGAGAGGGCATTTCTTTTCTTCTACCCTTGCGAGGAATCGTCCTGTGGGTTTGGCAGTGCGTGCGCTTGAGTGGCCTGGTATGCCGTGTTTCCGTAAGGACAATCGGCACTCGAAGGACGGTCGGTTCGCAGCTCGAGGACAAAAGGAACTGTTCTCTGGACATAAGGAAAGGCTCGTCTTCGCAACGGTGCATACGCTTAATTCCTACATGCATGCTCGGCTCGGAGAGGTCGATTCTCACGCGTCGTCGCGGTCAAGATATGATGGAGACTGTCCTAACCACGGGACTAACCCCGTTAGGTTCACGACGCGGTCGGAAGTTTACCGGTGTTTGTCTTGCGTAAACCACACCTCTCTAAACTGCACTACAGTAAGTTTGCTGATTAGTTTCTAACTTTCCTTGGCAAGCGGCGCGGCACAGGTTATCTAGCATTCATTTCTAGTTTGCTCGCAAGTCCTCGGCACAAAGGTTCGCGAGCTGCGATTAATGGCATGAGCGATATCAACGTCATACCTGCGTTAGTCGTTACAAAGTGTTGTCGCAACCAACAGAAAACGTTTCAGTAGATTTAGTATAATGAAAGGTCACAGCTGCAGACATAAATTATCCTAGGGTTAGTGGGTGGTGAAACTAGCGGCTACATACACTCTGCGAGTCATTTATTTAGCACAGTTGTGTAGCGTACTTGTTACGGCAATGTACTCTTCGCGTTTCCGACATACTACGAAAGATTACCCACAGTTGTGCAGTAATCAGACAATAATTAGCCATTATTAACGGCGAAGTAATGTGGCGAAATGGGCACGCCAACTACTTTTATTTTTCTTAAAACCTCTAAAGTTACTACATATGGTTAGTAACGGCTAGGACAGCAACAGTTGCTAACGCTGTTAGTAACGGCAAAGGTAGTAACTGTTACCATTCTCACCGTTACTAATTGCATTTACTACCAGGGTTGTAACATATGTGACAAGCCATTACTGCCTTAAAGTTAGCAAGTACTACTATATTTTTTAATAGTTAAGTCGTAGGTTCAGGCACATTATTGATTGACGAAAGTCCAACTGGTAAAAGCATGCCTTCGCACATCCCTTATTTCCTCTGCTGAAATTACATTGCGACGCCACGTGGAATCGCATCGAAGATTACTATGCTGCTGGCGTAACCAGGCAGCGGAGCTGTTCACCAAATCCAATTCGAGTATATACACAAATAACGAATGCATTGTACAGTGCACAAGGACGAGTTCTTTCGGGCAATATATAAGGCACTTTCCTGCTCGGCTCTGCACAAAGACTCGGCTGGGGTTATCACGCGCGCAGTCACGAGAAAAGCGCCAGCCTGTGCAAGAACGATTTTCAACCGAGGAGATTGTAATATTTCTTTCCTCTGAGAAGAATCCTTTACTGCCAAGAATACCCCTCTGCAATTGGCCCTTACAAATAAAGCGCATCTTGTGGAAAAGAGCAAAAAAAAAATCGCACAAAAGAGACACGGTGGACGAAGGAAGTGGATTCATTGGTGAATAATCGAGCATCGCCTTTTTGTGGAACGCTCATGCGCGCGCAGAGCGGCACTGAAGCATAAAGGGGGGCGAGTCACGAATCGTGCTCGGCTGAATGTAATAGCGTGCACCACTGAGGAAGCTGGTCAGAGAAATGACCACATTTATTATCTATGGCAGGGAAGTTGTCACGAGGATAGTGTGCTCAAACTGAATTAAATGACAGAAAACAATTCGCGCGTCGGTATGTACAGTTTGTCAATGTTCCCCGAATGGCCATCGTACATTCGACGGTCAACGACTAAAACGTCCAGTGCATTGGCGTTAAATGGAATCCTCGTTTGAACGTACATTACAGCCACAACGACCCTACACAGAAAGTACCCGACACAAAAAAATATCGCATTGGTAGCGCTCTGTAACGGAAATCGTTACACGTACGACTTGACAAGAAGCCCAATGAAATCAAATTTCGCGTTTAACACAATCGAGGCAAGCGAGACGGCATTAACATGTTTAGCATCACTAAGCTCCCTGAAAGCTAGACCGGCCTCGCGAACTTGTTTTCAGCATCCATGGTCGGCAACGGCTGCCACTAGCACAGAATGATGCGCGGTTCCTGCGGAGACAATGCCGAACAAGTTATAAGCAGGAGTGATGGAGTGTTTCCTTTTCTGAACACCTTTATTGCACCCTTCTTCTGAACGTTATATTGTCCGAAGAAAGAAAGAAAGAAAGAAGGAAAGAAAGAAAGAAAGAAAGAAAAAAAAGAAAGAAAGAAAGAAAGAAAGAAAAGAAAGAAAGAAAGAAAGAAAGAAAGAAAGAAAGAAAGAAAGAAAGAAAGAAAGAAAGAAAGAAGAAAGAAAGAGAAACATCAAGTAAAAGCCCGTAAGCGCTAGCTCTGCCACTCAACCGCGAATGTATACACACAGCCTCGTATCGATACAAGGCGAAACGCGAACCATATGCAAGATCAGGGTTGCCTTCTTCCGGCATGCAATAACGCCGAAGCGTGGAAACGTCGACGTCACCCCGACGTTGAGTCGCGCCAAAGCAGGAAACAGTTAAGAAGAGGAGGGGAACCCCCTCCCCCGTGAGGTCGTTTCCCCGAGGCGGCAATGCCGTAATAGCGAGTTCGACCTTCTTCGAATCGACGATGCGGAACGTGCGAAGAGAATCGAAGACGCGCCTCCGCGTTCGACGGAGGCTTCGTTGGATTCGCGACAACGCCATGGCTCTCGCGATGCATTGACGTCTTTCGGGGAGCCACGTAATATTCACGCTAAGGCGGCGCGCAGATACGTTCTGCACGGACCCCGTGAACGGGAAAAAATAAATGCCGTTGTAGCAAGAGGAAAATGAGGATTTACGCGTTGAGAGTCAGCGTCATTCATGTGCCGTAACATGACAGCCGTGAAAAGCAAAAAAAAATAATAAAATGGAGATATCACTCCGTACAGATGCTTAACCACCGAAGTCGAATCGCGCATCTTCGACGTTCATCGCTGAACTAATCCCGATGGTTCATCCAAGTTTATCAAACATCGATTACCTTCTTCATTTGATTGATTGATTGATATGTGGGGTTTAACGTCCCAAAACCTCTATATGATTATGAGAGACGCCGTAGTGGAGGGCTCCGGAAATTTCGACCCCCTGGGGTTCTTTAACGTGCACCCAAATCTGAGCACACGGGCCCTACGACATTTCCGCCTCCATCGGAAATGCAGCCGCCACAGCCGGGATTTGAACCCGCGACCTACGGGTCAGCAGCCGAGTACCTTAGCCACTAGACCACCACGGCGGGGCACCTTCTTCATTTTCGGACATTAGACGGGGCTCACCCGATTTCGACCTCCAGTAGTCTTCTTCGTACACAAAAACCCCAAAATTTATTTTCTCCTAGCTATACGAAGTTTCGCTCTAAAGGGGCACCCCGCCGCAGTAGTCTAGTGGCTAAGGTATTCGACTGCTGACCCGCAGGTGGCGAGATCGAATCCCGGCTGCGGCGGCTGCATTTCCGATGGAGGCGAAAATGCTGTAGACCCGTGTGCTCAGAGTTGGGTGCACGTTAAAAGTTCCAGGTGGTCGAAATTTTCGGAACCCTCCACTACGGCCATCTCACAAAATCGTATGGTGGTTTCCGGATGTTAAACCCCGCATATCAGTCAATCATTACCAAGCTCTAAAACGGCACACTTATGCGCAGGTTCTAGCAGCGTTTTCAGGTGTAGTTTACAACATTACAACTCAGAGCTACTATAAGCTTAAGTTGGTCAAGATGGCAACAATCGAGTACGCTCGGAGTTGTTTAAATACAGCTTTGAAGCTGAACTGCAGGACTTGAGTAGCACACCGCGCACATACGACGCCGTTAAAGCACGCTAAATAAAAATCGATGCTCGGGTGCACACAATTATGCAAGAAACGTTCAATGAAATAAAAATAAAACAACTATTTCATTCATTTTTGTTATTGGGTACCATTCCTTTATTTTAGTTTTAAGCTTGCCTCGTGAAACCACATTTGGGGAACTTTTTTTGTTTAGCCACTGAGCGACGAGAAAATGTAGCTTGTCTGTTCCCTCTGTGACGTTTTCCTCCCTCTCCATCTCCATTTCATCCTCTCTCTCGCTCTGTCGATATCGCATCTGCAGTGGAAACAGATTGGTGGGGTACGAGGAAAACCTGCGCGGCGGCATTGCAGCATACACGTAAGATCCGGCCAAAGGGAAAATGATTCTTCCATCAATAATGCACTTATCAACCGATGCACTTCGCTCAATACGCCTACTTTTCGAAGCGAGGTTTATTTTGCAGCAGCGACAGATGTCCCAACGTAGTGGTGGCCAAAGGTGGCGTACAGTCTCTACGGAATAGGCGCACATGGTCCCTCAGCCAACACACACACACACACACACACACACACACACACACACACACACACACACACACACACACACACACACACACACACGCACACACACACACACACGCACACGCACACACACACACTAGCTCTTCTTCGTAAGCCCACACACAGCGTCCGCCCCGAATTCGGTTCCTAGAGTTGCGAGGCAACGCAGTTGCCCGCGAACCACTGAGGACGCCGAAAAGAGGTTGAAAGGAGGGCAGACTCCCACTGACGGCGGCACCGGGCAATTAAGAGAAGACCCAGAAGTCGTTCCGAAGATAAAGACGACCAGCTGTGCAGCCGATCGCAAAATTACACACACAAAAATACGTGTATAGATGATGACCGCACCTCTCTCTCACTCCCCCCTTCATTGGAAGTAGCTAACACAAAGGCTGGCTCTGAAGCTGTAAACACTCTCTCCCCCATTGCTACTGCTTCCTAATTTGCTCGCCACTGCTCAAAGCGCGGGCCAGCGCTAAAGCAGTGACGGTCAGAGGAGTACGGGGAGGGGAGTCCTCGGCTGATGGAGGTTGACGGGTCAGAAATGCGGCAAGCGCCGATAGGAAAGAAAGTGAGGAAAGAAACCGCCCAATCGTAAATCAGGAGGGTCGGAGAGGAAGCGCGCTTTCAAAGATTGAGACACTGCCGGCAAAATTAGGGGAGTGACTGCCAGCTCGATTGTGACGACGCCCGACGACAGCCGATGCGGCGAAAGTGCGAGTCCGCTTTGATGCGTTCTCCGATTACAGAGCGAGTACGGAACGAGTACAACGATAAACAAATAAAAATTACACGAGTGCATTGAACTTATATGTCGTGCGAATGCGGCACAGAACAGCACATTAAAAGATGATGTGAAAGGTAGAGAGAGGGCCCTATGGCGCTATATGGTGTCAAACGGTTGACCACGGTAGTAAACTAAAAATCTGAATATATCTCCTGATTCGGCAAGCAGGTACAAATTTAGATCTTCCGCTTGTTCTAGACAGAGAAACAGAAATAAGAAGAAAAAAACACCAGGCCTGTGAGGAAGGCGCAGCACAGTCACAGCGAAAGCTCGAAGAGCGGCCTTTCAGAGCTTTTCTTTAAACACATTGTTGTTGTTGTTGTTCTCCTAGTGTTAGTGGCACATAACCACTGTGGGGGATTGGCCAAGAATCGAGTGGTTTTTAAATTTACTGTTCAGATTTGGAATGATGGAGGTTTAACAGAAAGATTACCGATAGCCTAGGAAAGTGTGGTGCTTAATGTAATGCATACAAATATTTACATAAACAAATTTATTCTTAGAATAGAGCAATAATCTGATTTTAAACGTATATATTTATGTGGACATGTTAGGATAATGAAACTGGTTAATTAGTCAACCTATTAGTTTCATCAATATAGTCCCGGATGGCCGCGCATACTGTCGCATTAGAGAAACCAGAAATGGAAGCTCCAAAAGACACATTGGGTAACTACTGCAAGCACACTTGCTTGATACCCACTATGGTATTATTAATAAACTTTTGGGTGGTAGGCCGGCATTCGCTATATGCTATTTTTCATCCTTCTTCTGAGAAGCGTGGTATTCGCTAAACACTTGCAAGGAATTTCGTGCCAATTGTTCATGCGCTGGTTGACGACGATGAGGAAATGGTGGGTATGCGCCACAGTTAATAGGGGAACAAGAACAAGCTTTTGTACCGAATTGGAGCATTGGACGGCCCACTCGTTACGCTATTCGCATTGTGCGACGACTGGTTTTTCTTTCGCTGTTTT
>WOVY01000283.1:0-35000 GCA_013436015.1 Rhipicephalus annulatus | reverse complement strand
TGGGCTTTCCCGGTTCGGGCTTTCAATTTCCAGCTTCACCTTCGTCAATGAGCTTGCCGCTTCCAATCGGGGACTTTCTAAAGGGAAAGAACACGCGCGCCTCTCCCGCAACACTTCACCACACCGACTCACGAGAAGCAATTTATCGTTCCCGGGTGCAGCTCTTTTCGGCACAAATGAAAGCGGTGCCGACGCGGCGGAACAGAAGCGCAGCGGTGGCTACCCTTAATGGGGTCCATTCTGCGCACGGCTCTAGTTGTTCGTGGCCCTAAAAACCTTTCCTCGGCCGACCCCAGCGGTGGGCCTCGTAAGGTGAGCCGTGCGTGTACGTTTCTTCGCGCTAGCCTTCCTCTCTCACTGCACGCATAAGCGCGTTCGTCCACAACGCTTGGCAGGTAATTGTCGCCACACACAAAGCGAAAGCGGTGGCAGCAACAGCGGTATAGTCGCATGCATGGAACCCGCAACGGTAAGGCTTAGATTTTTTTTTTTTTTTTTGAGAGGTCCAGAAGCCAGGGATAAGCGGCAAAAAAAGCAGTGTTCCGCGAAGATGAGCGAAGCTCATCCTTCCCGCCATACTCCCACCTGGCATCATTATGGCGCCTGGGGCTCGGAAAAGTGTCTTGCTCCTCTTCTCTTTTCGGTAACTCCGGTAGTCATGACGGTCGAGGTCGCACCGTGGCGCGACCTCTGGCATCGCTCGGCACATCGGTTATAACGAAGACTAGATGGAAGGCCCCGGTCTCGGCTACCCGAGATTTCGCTGAAGCATTATTTGGCAAGTGTATTTTCTTTTTTTTTGCGCGGAACTGGTACAGAAGCTGCGGTAGCCGTCGAGCATTATCTCTAAGAATTCTCGTAACGTGTTTTTTTTTTTTTTTTGCTGACGACGGCTTGGCTCTTCCTTCACTGCCTATTGAGTAGAGCAAACCTTCAGTCACGTTACGTTCTCGTGAAGCCAGTGTTCAGCCTAATCTGTTCGAAATTCTCTGCACTGAACGTAACATCATTGATATGTGGGGTTTAACGTCCCGAAACCACGATATGATTTTGAGAGACGGCGTAGTCAGTGATGGAAGCGACATATTGCTTTTCGGAGCAGATTCTGAGGCAGAAGAAATGGTGCTTTGGAGCAGGCTTAAGTGTCTTCGTAGCAGAAAAAAAAAATGCTATAGCTTAAAGTTGCTACTGATGTTTTCAAAGCAGATTCTTGTTAGTAACGACTGCTGAAGTCTAAAACATCACGGAAACATCTAATAAATATATATATATATATATATATATATTATTAAACATGCTGTATGCTAGTACACGAGCCGTATGGTAGCAGCATTGGCGTAAATCATGGGGGTAGGGGGGGGGGAGGAGGGAGAGAGGGTCAAGAGAGTGCGGACTTTTCTTGTGTTCAGGTTGGGTAGGACAGCCCTTGCAAGTGTCCCCCTTGAGGTTTAGCTTTAGCACATGATAGAATTGAGTTAACAGTTAAGTAGAGCACAATCAACTTGTTAAAAGCTTTTCATCTGTTACTGCGTAACCGTGTGAAATGCCACTCAGCTGCGTGAACTAGGGAAGTTGCAAAAAGATGAAAAAAAAAGGCTGAAGGGAACAATACGATTGCTGGAGCTTCAACCCTATGCTGTTTTTTTAATTCTAGTTGAAAGCGTATTTTAATTCTTGTATAAATGAAAATACAGCCCATATTAACAATAAGAATTGTCCACCATGGCCTGATATGTGTCACCCATTGTGATTTTTCTGGATATACTTCACTGAGTAGCATACTAGGCTGAGTGTATACAGCTTGCTTTTGGTTTCGCTTAAACTCACTGGGTGGTCCCGTAGTTCAACTTCATTCTTTTTAGTTTTCCAACACCATTTTGGAGCAGGTTTGGAGCAGTCACTAACAAATATTGCACTTTGGAGCAGCATTTCTCTTTTGGAGCAGTTTGGAGCAGCACTTCCATCAATGCGTAGTGGAGGGCTCCGGAAATTTCGACCACCTGGAGCTTTTTAACGTGTACCCAAATCTGAGCGCACGGGCCTACAGCATTTTCGCCACCATCGAAAACGCAGCCGGGATTGGATCCCGCGACCTGCGGGTCAGCAGCGCCGAACGTAAACAGGTCATGGCGGAGTGTGGAGGCGAGCAAAATCAAGCCCCCTTGGACACCGCCAAGTGGACACCACCAAGTGGACGCCGCCAAGTGGACACCGCCAAGTGGACACCGCCAAGTGGACACCGCCAAGTGGACACCGCCAAGTGAATCGAGTAAGGCGTGCGTCCTATGATCCGGCAGGTACTCTGCTGGACATCAGTGGCATAGCCCCATGGGAGGGGAGGGGTTGTTCGTTTTGAACACCCCAGAAGGCTCGGTGAGCGCTTGCACAAGCAAAGACGGCACACACGAGAGTCAGCGACGCTCAACAGACCAGTCCTTTAGAAAAGGCAATATGCTCATTTGTCTTCACGCTCCCGTGGCCAGACTCCTCTGCATAGGAGTGGCGTCACGCATACTGAGCATACATTATCACCTAGTCATTATCTGTGAGCAGCCGTTGTAGTTCTCAATAGTTCGCACTGGACTTCCGTACACGAGTTCGGATGCTACCAATGCCAAGAGTGAGATAGGACTCGAAAAGCAGGCTAGAAATTCGTCCCCATAAGAGCACGTTCACTTTGCTACCACGCGCGGAAATGATGAATAATGCGACGATTACAAGGCTCGCGTGCATATAATCAGAGAACTCGCGAGCGCTATGATTTGCCGCTAAGGGGGAAAAGGAACCAAAAGAAAGCGTTGGCTTTTGTGAGTGCCGGTAACCAAGAGAAATAAGTGGCGCGATCAATCACATCCACGGATAATTCTAGCACAGAGCTGGGTGGCCATAGCGTGCAGAATGCACAAATGTGAGCGATGTTGCAAGCGGTCGCTGAACGGGGAGTGATTCAGTGTGCTAGATTTGCCTGGACGCAGCTGCCCTTACGCGTTACGAAACAGACCCGCTACAATCAGGCGTGCACGTTCCATATCGCTAGGCGGGGTATATAACAGCCTTGATGTCTTCATACGAGAAGATAGTCTTGAGGTCGCGTTGTTCCTTGAATGCCTTACCGAGGTGCCCATTACTTTTTTTCTCCTTCGAGCGAACGAATGCAAACAATATGAGCAACCCAGTTTTGGCATAAGTGATTAAGCATTCGCCAAAGTCCGGCCGTATACAGGCTCTCGAGGCAAATCCCACACCCACATTCTTTGAGTTGCACGTTTTACAGGTGGTTTCATATGTTGGAATAGCAGGCTTGATGGCTTTATTACAATGTAACACACGCAGTGTGCTATCACAAACTTGTACACCGACGGTTGTACCACCCCGACGAGCCCCAGACTGGCATCGAGGAAACCAATCTGGTCCAACAATTGATTTATTGACTGATTGATTGATTCCCCGAATTCTGTCGCCTTGTAATTGCAACAAAACTGAGTTTTCCCAGGCACTACAATAGTGTGTGTGAGTGAGAATTTATTAGAAGGCAGAGAGGTCGGCCTGAGCTAGTTCGCTCTAGCCTGCTACTCTACACAGGGGATAAGGGAAAGTGGAAAGAAAGAAGGATGAAGGGTGATAATGGGGACAAGAAGAGGTGGTGCGTATGTACAGTAGCCACTTTGTATAGTACCCTACAGTCTAGTTTCTAGTCCAGTGCTTTTTATAAAGTCTAGAACAGCCTTTGTAGCAGTTTTTGACACTGTTTGGTCGCTCATTGCTGATAATATGTGGCTTTCACTTAATGGTGTTCGTCCAATGCTTGCCAACGTTGCAGTTAGCATTTTTCTTTGCGCCACGTATAATGCACAGTCACAAAATATGTGAGCTATCGTTTCGCGCACTTGGCAGCGTTCACAATTTGGGCTGTCCAATAAGCTACCATGGGCAAAAGGATACTTCTAGGAAAGAACTCAAACGAGGACACATTGTTTGCCTACTAACAACGCACAAGTGCATTGCGTAGATAGAAATAACGCCATGAAATAACTGCAGCGAACTCCATTTATAACGCCTTTCATGACGAAGGCAGTGCACCTGAACACTACCAAGTCGTTGACTATTTAAGAATAATAATTGCACGGTTTGTCGTTCCTTTCAAGTTCAATAGAAATTTGAACAAGAAACTGTTGTATGAGCTTGTCTTACGAATAAAACTCGTGAAAAGATATCGAAAGCTGCAGCATGGCGTCATATACAAAGACATACTGTGGTGGTTTCACCAGTGGTGAAATTGACAAAGGAAACCAAAAAGCTCAAAGAAATAACATGCAGCATACTAATCTTTTTTTAATGAGTGCAGGCATCCTTCGTGACTGTCACAAGACAGGTAAAAGAGACTGCCCGTTAAATTATCGCCCCATATCATTAACCAGTGTATGTTGCAAACTCATGGAACATGTCATATACACTCATATCATGCATTTTCTTGATTCTAACAATTTCTTTCATTCCTCTCAACACGGATTTCGAAAAGGCCGCTCATGCGAAACCCAACTAGCCCTTTTCCTTCACGACCTGCATGCTAACCTCGATGGTAACCTCCAAACTGATGCTATTTTTCTTGACTTCACTAAAGCTTTCGACACAGTTCCACACCAGCGCCTACTAAAAAAACTTTCTCAAATAAATCTACCAGCTGAACTTCTTGATTGGATTGCTCAATTTCTGACTAACCGCTCTCAGTTTGTTTTCGTTAACAACGTCAAATCTAACTCTCTGCCTGTTAGGTCTGGAGTTCCACAGGGATCTGTCCTTGGCCCGCTTTTGTTCCTAATCTACATTAACGACTTACCTAACAATTTATCCTGCAACCTTCGTATGTTTGCAGATGATTGTGTCATCTACCGCAAAATAACCAACACTTCTGATCAAGCAGCACTACAGAATGACCTTAATGAAGTATTAAACTGGTGTGACCATTGGCTTATGACCCTTAATCCTAACAAATGCAAATTAGTTTCCTTCCACCGCCGCAAAAACCCACTCCAATTTTCCTATGAAATTGCTAACATGCCAGTCGAAACAGCCGTATCCTATAAGTATCCTGGTGTAACATTAACCCCTGATCTTTCCTGGCGAACGCATATCACTAACATGATTTCATCAGCCAACCGATCATTAGGATTCCTAAAACGTCACCTACGTCACTCACCGTATCACGTTCGTCTTCTGGCCTATCAGTCGCTAATCCGGTCCAAACTTGAATACGCATCACCCATCTGGAGCCCTCACCAAGTTTATCTGATCAACGCTATCGAAGCAGTTCAAAATCGTGCCGCTCGCTTCATTCATTCTTCTTATTCTTACGATGTCAGTGTTTCATCCCTTAAAAATTAATCCGGTCTATTAAGTCTTTCCCTTCGCCGCAGGATTGCTACGTTGTCACTGTACCACAAGTTGTATCACAGCTCACTCCACCAACCACCTTACATCGCTCCCGCCGCACGCATTTCTCCCCGCACTGGCCATCCACTTCAAGTCTTCCGACCCCGATCTGGCACCTCAACATTTTCTGCATCATTTCTCTGCCGCGCCGCAAAAGAATGGAATGACCTTCACCACGATGTTGTTTCAATCACCTGTCCATCACGTTTTATTCAAAGTGTGTCAATGCATCTGCAATGTTAACCTGTGGCTTTTGTATCTTTGTTGTACACCCACCCCTTATGTAACACCCCCCTGTGGTGTCTTTAAGGAAATAAAGTGAAAGTGAAAGTGAAAGTGAAAGCATGAATGTAAGCCTGATAACTTTCTCACACTCACTACTAATGGCATTTCCCAATGACAAGTGACGTCATGGTCTCGTCATAGAGGGTAAAAAAACCAAGTCCAACATAGCGTTCATGATGACGTCAAAGCAGCATGATCACGTTGCCGTTAGTCTGCTCCAATGTCATAACAACGCGGTCGGAACGCTGCAGACATTTTAGTGGATGAATAACGAAAGAACGCACATACCCCGATGTACACACAATACTAACGTTACAACGCAAACTTCTCGTCTCTACATCGTCGTACTCCAACGCGGCGGTTCCCGCGCCTCCAACGCGAACCATCTATACGAGACGACCTATAACTAATAAAATATGTAAGAGCGCTAAACGGGATCACTCAACTGAGCAACCGAAGAATTAGGCCGAATTTGACTGCTGTTCTAGTTACCGCACCTGTTTCGTGGCTCAGATAATGCGCATCTTTCTCAATAATTTTCGAGTTGTTAACTTGAAGTACCATTACACGCATGATATAAATAACCATAACGAAGTCGCGGGACTCACTCACTCCACACCTAATTCCTTAACATTATACACAACGCGCGACAGCTGAATATTCTCGCCAGAAATGAAGAAGAAAAATAATAGTAATAGTGATAGGCTGAGCTCATTAGTTCACTTTCAAAAGATAAAACAGGAAAGAATATGGATAAGGCTGGAAACGATGGAGCAGCTCTGATCTGTTGTACTCCAATGAGTGTTATCCACAAAAGTTACAGTACACTTTTTTTTTTCGTGTAATCGACAATTGCTTTGTAGCATATGTCGATTCTGTGCTGATAATATTGGCAGATATTTTATGCTAGTGCGGTTGGTTTTGAACCAGACAGCCGAACAGACCCTCTGATCGCCGTCGACAAGGTTGCTGCTCCACGAGGCCAACTGCACTTGCAACACTACTGGCGCCATCTAGAGAGTGCGCACACAAGTGAAACGACGCAAGAAGTGACGTCACGCCTCATGGTGGCGTTGGCCGTCCTTGGAAGGCCGACAAGGCAAACCAGAGGTGAATACAAACGAAAGAGGGGCACTTCTCCTTTCCTACGCACCGTAATGTACTGTACGCAACGCGTGTGCCGCGCGGCGCTTTCAGTAAGCGCTCCCCCACGGGAAGAATCGAAAGTAAATGCCTCTGTACAACTGCTCTTGGCCGAATAAATATAGCGACGTGCTCCGTTCTTAGAGCGCTGGTTGGGGATCATTACGGGTTACTAAATGAATGAATGAATGAATGAATGAATGAATGAATGAATGAATGAATGAATGAATGAATGAATGTGTGAAAGATTAGGTAGTAGGAGCTACATGCGGTGGTAGTGGTTAAGGTACTCGGCTGCTGACCCGCAGGTTGCGTGATCAAATCTCGGCTTCGGCGACTGCATCTTCGATGGAGGCGAAAATGCTGTAAACCCGTGTGCTCAGATTTGGGTGCACGGTAAAGAACCCCAGGTGGTCGAAATTTCTGGAGCCTTCCACTACGGCGTCTCTCATAATCGTATTGTGGTTTTGGAACGTTAAGCCTCACATATCAATCAGTCATATCAATCAATCAGTAGGAGCTGCATATGCGAGCATTATTTCAAATTCCTGACCACATGGTTTTGCTTTAATTGAATACAAGCTCGAGAAAGGTTCTCTACGCAAGATTTAAATACAAACTTTCCAGAGAACCTACTAATTTAGGCCTGAGGAACAACTTAAGATTGCAATTTCGGCATTGTGTGTGTGATTTGACATGTGTCTATCCTTCTCTCTTTTTTTTACTCCCCTCTCCCCCTCCCCATGTGTAGGGTAGCAAACTGGACGCATAGTCTAGTTAACCTCCCTACCTTTCCTACATTCCTTCTCTCTCTCTCTCTCTCTCTGCAATTCACCTCGTGAGAGAGAAATAAATTAGCTGTATCCGCTCACGCTTGCCAGTCTGTCCTTCAAAACTCGCCTAGGCGGATTTTTCGTAGTCCAGATCCATCCTTTTTTGGGCCTCGATTTTAGGGGTTGGCATGCAAGGACCACGGCCGCTCGATGAAACCGCGAGTTTTTCATCGAGCGGCCAGGCAAGGACACGTATACCGTTGTCCAGGAGTTCGTACCAACCAGACGAGCTGTGTTTTTTCTTTATTGCTGTCCTTATGTTTTACCTATTTCAGCTTACACTGCCAGAGACCCTCATTAGCTGAGCCAGACCTGTGACCCAGTAAGGTGCCCTAGCTTCCCCCCCCCCCCTGTACTTCAAATAAAGGGGCGTTTTACTGAGCATGAACAATAACAATAGGTGTCCTTCAAAGCCTTCAACAAGCCCCTTCCCCATTAAGAGAAATTCCTGGCTACGGGCCTGCCCTGAGCCACGGGCACGGCTTTTTTTTTTCGATTTGGGGGGGGGGGGGCGGAGGTGCTAATTAACTCTTTGGAAGAGGCTGTACCACTTCTTTTGCTAGAAGCTAACTATTTTGTAAACACAATCCAGTGCTCTGGACGGCTTCCTACACAGCATCCTTTCTCGCGGAACTCTTTCTGTGCAACCCGATATGTTAGCAAGATAAATGTAATTTCTAGTTCTACGATTATATTACTTTGTCCTCCCGATTATTAGCCGATTACGAACAGCTATAGTAACAAATCATTGAATCATTCAATAACAGGACAGCACAAATCTCGACAACAATGATTTCGGTTACGTAAGCCTACGTACACAGAAATAATGAAGTCGATTACAACCAAATAAAACATGACATCTCTACCAAATGCCGCGGCCGTTCCTCCCAAAGAAAATTTGCATAAA
This sequence comes from Rhipicephalus annulatus, assembly GCA_013436015.1. NCBI lineage: Eukaryota > Metazoa > Arthropoda > Arachnida > Ixodida > Ixodidae > Rhipicephalus > Rhipicephalus annulatus. Next base: position 26,402 of record WOVY01000283.1, on the reverse strand, counting down.
CTGCCCGTCCAATAACACTTACTCATCCTCGTTACGGACACCAATCGAGGATTTGTGTGCTAAGAAAACGGGGAAATTATTCTCAGTGGGGCTCAGCTATGCTTCATATCATATATGCCATATCAGCTATGCTTCAAGTGTTCAAAGCGCTCTGTGTGTCAGTGCACCATATTGGGTTATTAGCCTTTGTGTTTTGCCTATTCAACAACGCAGCGAATAGTGTTACGGTAGACGCATACGCGTGAAAGTGGTTGAGTTGATGCATACGATGTGTCATGACCTTATTATTTCACGTCGCGCGCAATATACCAAAACAAGACAACATCAACTTGACAGCAAAAATGGCTCCTCCCAGGTGTCTTACGGAGTATAGCCTAAAAACACTCGGGATTTCAAACACCGTGAAGATTAACATTCGGGTCCTGCTAAGCATTCAAGGCCAAGTCCTTCGCACATGATCGGGGTTTCGTATCTTGTGTAACACGGTCGCAACGATTGCGATTACCAAAGGCTACCCGATTACGACATACATAACTTGGGGGCACACTCTGGGCGCATACTAACTATATACATATCTAGAGTACCTGATCATCACATCTCTATTCTGCCGCTAGAAATTGCGAAGGCCGAGTTTTCCAGAGTTTTTACAGATATATAAGCCTGGGATATATCAAAAGGTTAGCCTGTTCCCTGCTGCCCTGAAGCAGATCTCATTGCAACTTTTGCATATATCATATGCTAACCGAATTCATATTAACACGCACGGTTCGGTCTCGGGAAATTCCACGGGTGCTTTTGTGGTTCCACCTTGATCTATCACTGTCATGTTAAAGACCTCACATGTAACGACATCTACGGGCTCCAAGCTGGCTGCCCTGCTAGCCCTAATGAGTCTAATGACATCTGTTATGAAAGAATCCCCTGATAAGTGGGCCATATTCTGTGACTACAAGGCAGCCCTTCGATGTCTGCAAGTCTACCATCAGCCGGTAGTCTGGTACTTTGATTGCTTTGACCTTGATTTCTCCTGTTCCTTGTTGGTTGAATATGTTCAATGTACTATATCAATATGTTCAATGTGTGCTACATCAGTTCAAATCTTTTTTCTCTTTTTGGTGACGTGTACGAGATGTATTCGAACATGTTTCTATTATCCGTGACCTATGCGGGATGTATTCTGATATAGTTTTGCGTTTTTGTTTTGCTATTTCCATATAGTGTGCGTCTTGAGCGTACAGTGTGAAACTTGTTTCCCCATATGCTCTTTGTACATGCCAGATATGTAACCGCAACTCCTGTCTTGGCCCTTGGGCTGACAGTATGAATAAAAAAAAGTAATGAACTGCGATGGTAACATTAACCACATCAGTCTTCTCACAGAACATTATCAACCTCGACCCGTTCTTTCACTTCAGCGTATTAAGAAAAGTGCTGAACTGTTTGGAGTAACGGTACTCTATTATGAGAGAGTATAAAGCCGTCCCAGTCGTGCGTATTTGTTTGGTTAGAGAAATCTATTTACACAGACATCAATAACGTTTTAACAGAACTTTTTCCTGTTGAACGTACGTTAACAATGAGGACAAAACAGGCTTCACTTACGTGAACACGGATATCAGATGACGAGCAAGGAACATTTATTACAAAAGAAATTGTTCAACGAATAGGAGTACTTGGTACTTTACTATGGGAGGGCAAAAGCCGTCTCACTGCAACTCATGGCTGGCTCTAAAGAACAGAGTGTTTATAAAATTTTTAACGATTTTGAGTACGTCGTACTCAACTATGGGAGAGCACTGAGCCGTCCCGCTAAAACTTCCCGGCTGGGCTGGGAAGAGTGTGCGTTTAGAAATAGTGGGTGTAACGAGTTAGAGTACTGTGTACTGTACGATGGGAGAGCATAAAGCCGTCCCGTGAGAAGGGGGGTTAGAAAAAGGGGGTAACGATTTAGAGTACTGGGTACTCTACTATGGGAGAGCGTAAAGCCGTCCCGTGAGAATGCAATGTGTGCACAAGGAAAGTTATGGACATTAGTACCCGATTACGCTACCCGGTTGCTTTGGATAGTCGACTTCACGAAGCAGAAAGACGTTTTTGTCGCTCGTTTTAGCAAGAAAAGTTGAACGTTCTGGTGAATTTTGTCAGCGATTTTGAAATTAATGCTCAGTCATTCAAAATTTGTTTAGGTAGAAGCAGCGGACCTTTAACTTTCAATACAAATATTTTTATACTAGCCGAGAAAATATACTTATTGGTTGAGTGCAAAGCAGCTAGCACGACTTCTTTTCACGGGGTGACGTGGGTGACAAATGATGGGCAAACGCGCTGTGGTCTTGTGGGTGGGGCTTACTCTCTTTTTTTTTTCTATATATGCGTGGTTCTTGAAGGAAAGGAAAAAAAAATGGCAGCATATCCACGGAGTGAATGATGGAGAGTGGGGCGAAGCATCCGTCCGTCCGTTCGTTCTTGCTTGCTTCCGTCCGTCCATGCGTCCGTCTGTGTGACCGTTCATGCGTCCATCCGCCCGTCCGTGCGTGCGTCTGTTCGTGCGTCCGCACGTCCATCTGTGTGTAAGTCACTGAGTTCGTACATGCATCCACCCCTGCGTCCATCCGTCCATGCATCTGTCCATGCACCTGTCTGTGTGCCCGTTCGTCCATCTATTCAACACTCCAAGTACCACCAAATCGCATCTTTTCGTCATATATTCCCCATATAGAGGCACCGCCATCCAGCGGACATTCCAAGGACTAAACGAGAGGTGGTACACGCACACTTTCTTACGGCTTGCGCTTCGTGTCTACTTCCCACCTTTAACCACCTCGAGTTCATGGTAAATACTAGTTCACTGTATTCATGGCACTTCGGCCCAACGCTCGCTAAACCTCTCTAAAACCAAGGAGGTTACGCCCAGCGAGTATAACGTAGCAACCCTTTCTTGTCAGATAGTGCTCAATGTACATGCCCATGGCTGCTAATGGGGAATGCGAGACAGGAGAATTCGGCTTTTAGTTAACGCGCACGGTGTGAATTTTTTATTGTTCAACATCGCACACGAGAAATCTCCCACCGGCACCACCTTGCAGGTCAAAACGTAAGACCGGTTACACACTACGACTACGACTACTACGAGGGACGAACGGGTGCCGCTTTAAGGAGCTTTGCCCCTAAAATTACAGCATATCCACGGGGCGAATGATGATGAGTGGGGCGAAGCTCCGCAGGGCATCACCAGTGAACAGTGAATATTCCGATTAAATCGCCCATTAAACACGTGAGAAATGTTAAACATCAAACTTTTATTGCTGGTTTCCGCGGTCCCTTCATTACCACCGCTTCGTGATCGGTGAAATGCAGGGAAAGTGGTTCTTGTACGCGTGTTACCTTAAAGTTGACAAATCCTACATCGATGCAAGTCCCCCTGATGGTCCATCCGTCCGTCCATTCATCTAGTGAACACTTTAAGTACCACCATCTCGCATTTTTTTTAGGAGCGAAGCTCCTTATGGCGTGGGCGTCCCTCGTATGTAACCACCAGTTGCACATACCCGAAATAGGTATAACACTTGACCTCCAAGGTGGTGCCAGTGAGAGATTTCTTCTGTGCGTTGTTTAACAATAAAAAATAGTGCTCAATGTACATGCCAATGGCTGCTAATGGGGAATGAGAGACATGAGCATTTGGCTTTTAGTCAACGCGCACGCTGCGATCCCCATTAGCAGCCACTGGCATGAACATTGAGCACTATCGGACAAGAAAGGGATGCTACATTATACTCGCTGGGTGTAACCTCCTTAGCTTTAGAAAGTGTGCGTGTGCCACATCTCGTTTAGTCCTTGGAATGTCCGCTGGATGGCGGTGCTTCTATATGGGGAATATATGATAAAAAGATGCGAGATGGTGGGACTTGGAGTGTTGAATAGATGAACGAACGGACACACAAACAGATGCATGGATGGACGCATGAACGGACGCAGGGGCGGATGCACGAAAGAACGCAGGGACGGGCGCACAAACAGACACATGGACGGTCACACAGACGGACGCATGGACGGACGAATGCTTCGCCCCACTCTCCATCATTCACTCCGTGGATATGCTGCCATTTTTTTCATCATACATTTACCATACGCAAGTACCACCATCTTTCGGATATTTCAAGAAATAAACTAGAGGTGGCTACCTACAACTACATACAGCGAGGACGCACGACCCATGGCTTAAGGAGATTCACCTCTAAAAAGCTAACTTCTGTCTGCATAATGTGGCGACATGGATATACGCTCCTTGTAGGGGATGGGAGAAAAGGATTAGAAACAATGGCAGAAATATAAAGAAGAGCACTTGCGCACAGTAAGAGATGGAAAGATGGGGAACACGGTCAAACGAGTCCGAGGGCGCAGCACGGATCAGCGAGAGCTACGTGGCTCAGGAGGTCGCAGAAAATTAAACCATTCAGCTTGATCCACCACTCTGACCGTCTATAAAAACCTTCTCTCCCCCTCTATAACTGTCCTTCACGCTCCCCTTCCTCAGTTCAGGGTAGTCTATCGGGACTCAGCCCTGGTTAACCTACCCGCCTTTCTTCGTATTCTCTCTCTCTTTCTTTATTCGCGAACAATTCTTACTCTGTCTCTCTGTACCTTTCACTCCCACCTGTAATTACTTCTCCACATCCCACACGACGCGATGAACTTCCATGCCCCATCCGCAGTCCCCTTCGCATCCTTTCTCAGTTTGTCTACGATCCGAGTATTGTGTATCGTGCATTGCAAACAACGCGTCCTGCTCAATCATCGCCGATGTCATCGGAGAAAAAGGCTGACGAACAGGAGAAGAGAAAGGTAATATAACGCGGAGTTCTTTGACTCCTTCGCTGTGATTCGAAGGAGACGCTCCGTCTTCTTTCTTCTTGCAGCGTTACCCAACACCGCAAGGACGCACGGCAAAAACAATTACACGCATGCGTAAATTTCGAAAGAAAGCGAATGCGAAAACCCGTTCCATTTAAGAGGTCGAGAGCCGGGGAGGGCCGTATTATTTGTGCATGCCTGCTTGCATGACCCTGCGATCAGGCATCCTTTCGTATGATGAAGACAGGGCAGAAGTATTTATTAATTAGAGCATGTACCATCCCTAACACGCCAATTAGCTGGACACGCCGCGATACTTTCCAGATAATTTCTGGCAAGTAAACCATACGAAAAATAATTTACGAAGTATTTCAATAGGGGGTGTCAAGAGGATGTCCTACAATCACAAGAAAAAAAAAGAAGGTGTCACATTTTTCGGTGCGTTTTGATTCGCCACGTATACGACTGTCTTTAAAGAGATACCATGACTTCCTTTGAGTTCTACTACTCTCCAAAGAGTGTTTAGTCAACCCCTAAGGGAGTTCACATGCTCATTAACGAGACATTATACCGCTGTCGCACGGGCTACTCGCGAACTCCGTTTAAATTCATCGTCCTCGCGAAAACGGAGAAGTGGTTCATGTCGCACGGTCTCCCTCCGTCAAGGAAGTTGAACGAAGCTTTTCGGGAAAGTGCTCCGACGATCTTCCTTAGCGGCGGAAGGGAGTACTGTCGTCTCCAGTAATATGTAGTTACGGGAAGAAAAAAAAAACTGCCAACATAAAACAGCCACAGTGAACGCAGTAATAAGCTTTATAACTATTGAAAGCTCTTTCACAGCATAATCCGCTCATAACGTGCGTCTAATAAAATAGAAATATGCCATCATCATCATCATCATCAGTCTGACTACGTCCACTGCAGGACAAAGGCCTCTCCCATGTTCCGCCAGTTAACCTGAAATATGTATACAAATGTAAGTATACTCTCCACACCATGCCTCACCATAAGTCTCCATGTGACTATTTCGAAAAAAGTTGTTTCTCCGTGTCCGTGCCAGCGTGCAAAGCATCCTATCCGTGCACCCCACGATGTTTGCACCTCAGCAACTCGTTCGCGTCTTATTGTCGTGATTCTTATTCTACTTCAACACTGCCAAAATTCATAGCAGTGGTTGACGCGAGTTTTCTTCCTCCGTCGACGCCAGTAGTCATGCCGGAAGTACATGTGAACTGTTGCGCGACCCATCAGCTGCAAGGGCTTCGTGTGCTGGTTACGAGACGCTCATCCAGTATTGTAAAGAACATTGTAGTCTGCGTGATAGCGCAACTTCAAAGAGCTCGCCGACAACTTGAAGAGTGTTAGACAATCGGCGATCGTAGAGAAAACGCGGACCGAACAGTGTTGCCAGCATTCCCGTTAAATTTCTGCCAACTTGCTTGCAGGTGTGCGCGTCTGTGATAAAGGCCAAAAACTTTATTTTTCTGGTATTGGTGTAAATGAATTAGTTCATATCATCGCGCGTAGGCTGAAATTTTTTTAAGATGTGTTAAACGCGAAATCTTGCATGCGGAGAAGGTGCTGCAGAACCTAATGGGTCCCTTGCGGCTTCTGTCCAAACGATAGTTATAGCGCGAGCACAGAACGACGACAAAGGGACAAGAAGGAGTCTCTTTGTCGCCGTTCTGTTCTCGCGCTATAACTATCGTCATGCCATACCAACTACAGCCCAAACCACCACGCTTCTGTCCGAAGCTTGTAAATTGCCGTGCGACAATGGGCGTAACTTCATCCTGGTCGAACTCCATAGGTGAGTTTTACGTCGATGGAGTTTGTAACAGGGCTATCACATACGTGGCTCGTCGGGACTCACAGAAGAGCCAAAGCACATTTTTTTACCGGTGTAGTACGTGTATCTTAACTCAACTGTAACGTGCGGTAACCACGCACCTTCCCTCCTATAAACAAGCGTCGTGTCTAAAGGATCCCTTCTTGCTATCTACTCCGGCCCTGAACATTATTGTCTCTTGTCGTAAACCTCCTTTGCTAGATAAGAAAACGCAGTCCTAAATAGTTTATCATGGCATCGTCCACTTGCACGCGAGTGCATAGCAATAAACTCTTCACCAATGACTTGAATCTGGAGCGTGAATCACATAGACGCGCCATCATAAAAATAAAAAAAGTTATTTGTTTTCTTTTTGTTTTTTGTTTTACAGGACGGGCACGGTTAACATATCTGGGTTGGTTACCTACATATCGCCAGACGAAAACAAACAAACGGGAACAGAGACATCCGCGATGACTATCGCGAGAAATCAATGCCAAACCTAATCGGCAGAACGTACATTAGGGGCGTCCCCCACCAAACTCGACAGAGCTCTTCGAGGAAGCGACCTCGTGACCAAGCGGAGGAAGTTGCCGGCCGCGTCTGTTCCACTTGATCTTTTCACACGGACCGTGCATCAGCCGCGGGCTAAGGCGAGAACCGAACGGTCTCGCCAAAATCTCGCGGTATACTTCGTACGGTCAAGTTGCGAGCAGCATTCGCCAAGCTGAATAACATGGCTCATAATTGAAAATTTTTTGTTGAAGCGCACTAAAGACGGACGGACAGAAGAGGCTGACAAGGACAGCGCTTGCTTCTGTCCTTACGTCTGTAGTGCGCTTCAGCAAAAATTTTCAATTATGAACGTAATCCAACTAGCCCAACTTGCCACCTTGCTGGAATAACATGGCACGTTGGAAAAATACCTGGCCAGATGGGGCGCTAACGCACTTTCATTAGTGTGATGTGTCCTTGCATATGTGCTCCTTGCTTTTTTTATCACACCGTCTTCAGTCTCACAGCAGCGTATCACGCCAGTCACGAAGATGATCCCCGAAACAATCATTCAGCTATATCCCTAGTCATACCAATGGAACCTCCCTCTTCATCTCTCAAACGGCGCTGTACCGTTGTTACAATAAATATACAATTAATGTCCCGAAAGAATCATTTATCTGTGCTGCGAGGCATGCCATAATGTGGAATATGCGCTAATTTCTACCAAGCGACATTCCCTTATTGCTCACATGCGTCCAAGTACACTACATATTGTACTTGCACTATGCTGCCATTGGAGTGCTATTGTGGCGGCGGGAAATGAAATCCACGACCTAGAGATATTTCTGCATACTAAAACTCTTACGATTCTGCTTAACATAGGCTACAGAAGAGCAAGGTAAATTTTCCGTTGGTTGCACGATATACGAATGTCACTGGCACCCAAGTGTCATCGCTCGGCCGCTTGTGTTGTTCATGTGGTAGTTTCTAGAAACTTCTCAAGCAGCTCGAACTGCCTAGTGGGGTTGCGGGCATTCGAGAGGCGGCGCAGAAGTGCCGCCGACAACTTCAGACGAAATTCGGATTTCTTTTTTTTTTCTGTCTGTTTAGACGCTAGAGCCAAGGCTGGTTGAAAAAAGTGGCAGCAGCAGCGTACAGGGAAATACTGAGCACGCTACTGTGCGACTGCATTTACATTTTCGCAAAAGCGAAATTGCATCGAGTAAGCAGGTCACAAACTATGCGCTAAAGGCAGTAATAGAAAAAGAGCATATTGAGTCGAGAGAGCCAAAGCTGACCGTAACAGAGACCTGTACCCTTACAGGACCAGGTCGTTAGCGCCATGCTAGCATTTGTTGCATAAACACTCACAAAACGGCGCTAAAATTCGCACGTGCCTAGTTCACATGCCTGAGCCACTTTCATATTGGGAATTCGTGTGAACAGGTCGGCAAAAAAAAGAAAATAAAACTCACTCATACTCACTCAAAAAATATATCTTGCGTTTCGCACTCACTCAGACACACAAAAATTTCGCAGGGCCGGGCTCACACTTACCAAATCATCTTCAACCGAACTCACTCGGACCCAAACTCAACAAAATATTGCTCACCTGGACTCACCCACACCCTCAGCTCGATGTGAATCTGAGTTATACCCCTGTCACACGGGCACCCGCGAAAACCGTTTAACTCCCTCGTCCTTACGACAACGAAGATGCGGTCCGTGTCACACGGCCACCCTTACCCAAACGAAGGTAAACGGAGCGTTTCGCAAAGGACGTTCAACGATCTCCCTTCGCAGCGAAACGAGGTACTCTCGTCCCCAGCAGTCTAGAGGTCAGAGAAAAATTTCGAGCACTAAGTGGCCGCAGTGAAAGAATAATACATTTTGGCAATCTTAAACGTTCTTTCGTTGTAGTACTCATTCACAACGCGTATATTTACGCCCGCCAATGTTCACTTACTCTCAACACCGATGCTCTACACTCCGTGCCTCGCACGTGGTGCCTCGCGAGTCGGGCCGGCCGGCGCCATTGAAAAATATTTCATCTATGCGTGTTGTTGTGGTCGTCGCTGTGTCACTCATGGCTGAAGAACCCAAAATGTGCGCTCACGAGGCAAGGAAGCACAAGAACTTTCGTACACAAACATAAACGCAGGCAACAAAACAACTAAAAGCACAATGTGGCCAGCGTCACTAGCAGCATGGCTACATTTAGCGAATTCGTTTTTATTTGAAAATATTTTTATGTTTTGTTAGCCTCTTACCTCCTTAATAGTGTTTTTTGTAAAAACCCCAGAACGAGGATTCACAAAAAAATCAATAGAGATGAAATTAGAATACTTTTCCGAAAATCAAACAGCGCCAGCTGAGCCCCCTCGCATCAACTGTTACAACCTTTTCATTGCCGTGTCGCCCATGTGTCACTGCCACAACTCCTTCTCCGTCGAACCACCTAGGGGAGAATTACGTTGACGGTGCTCAACGGAGTTTAGTGGTGGCCGTGTGACAGGGGTATGAGTCCGAGTCAGGTTACTCATGAGCGAGTTCGCCGACCTATGCTCGTGGGTACCGTTATGGACTTTTTATTTTACTTCTAGTTGGTCTACCAGTAGCGATGTTCCCTACTACGCCGAGGAATTCCCGTTAAGAGACATGAAAATTCTCTATTTCGGTCATTTTTTCCTGTGAACAATGACGGAATTCACAGCATATTTTCCTGCACAACAGTATACTAATTTCCGCCCCCATCTACGCACACGTATGCTATAATTACACGTGTGTCACGTACTGGCGACGTTTGAAATCATGGCTAGCACCTCCACTGGCGCACAACAATATCATGACTTTATTATTTCATATACTGTTAGTACAACACACATTCTGGGCTTCAAGTATAACATGACTATGGAACTAGAAACCACTCCGGGTGTCATATCATATCAGAAACAAATCTCAAAGGCTACGCTTGCGTTGTGCATGATGCACCAGATAAAAGCCCACTGTGATCGCTAAATATCGGTCGTCATGGTAGAATTCAACCATTCCTGAAATTGCCTGCAACATCACAAAGATTCCCTTTGTCCCATTGGCTAAAAATGACAGGCGAAAATTCCCTGCACGGAACATCACTGTCTACCAGTACTAATAACAGTAGTTAAACAAGTTACAGAGAATGCCGCGAGATATATCTTAATTCCTGCTCGCACGACCAAGAAGACTGCAAGGTGCCCGAAAAAGCGTCATACTGGAGAAAGCCAAACATGTGTACTGCGTTCGTCGCACCCATATAGTCCACCGCACTGCACGGAATTCGGTGGGTTCGAGAGCACCGACGCGTGGGCCGAGCCGCCGAAGATCGCGCGTCCACTTTCGAACTGGTCGTGGTCTTCGGGCGCGCGGTCGACCCAGATTCCAGCGATCGGGAGGAGGGCCCCTCCACATCCTCCGGTCGAGACAAGCCCAGTACAGAAACGCGGCCACACCACGGCCCAGTGCAGCCGCCTGCCAACCATCGCGTAGTACAACGAGGCGAAGTCCCTTCTAATCTGTCCGTTTCCGGGCAAGCCGGGCGCAAACACCAACATCACCGGCACAGCCATTTTAGCAGCAAAAGGATCATTTTGAGGCAGGCTATGAATCACTATGATAATCACGGGCTCTAGATAAATTGCTAGCCTTGTGGGACTCGCAGAGCGTGATTACAAGTAACACAGCCACTTCTGTTTAGGAAAGTGATCACGTGTTATTTTTATTCTATTAACACATAACACGTTTCTCTTTTGTTCTTACTGCTACATTTTAGCACATTATTCACTCCACTTAATCGTTTTGCTCACAGAAAGGGCTGAGAGTTAACTCGCATAGGTAACACTTGTAACAACCGCCGAATGTTTATTGCGGATCGCATCAGTAAGGAACTAGTGGACTTGTTAAAACTGTTTAGAAAAAAAAATATTTACGGTATATACGGAACACAATGGCTTCATAACATTCCAGTAACAGGACACACACTGTCGCCTTTAGCGAGCGGCCAACACAAACTGAACATAGACCATCTTCTTGCTCGCTGTACCACTGCGCATGCTGTCACTCAATGCAATTTTCCCTTCTTCAGAAATGCCTACAGGCACAGTAAAGAAGCTTTCGCTGCTTCAATAGTCTACGCCAGCACATCAGAAATGTACGAACGCAGCCAGAGAACGTTATCATATATCAGCACTTTTCCGCAGTGTAAGGATGAAACCTTTGACCAGGGTACTAGCAGTATAATATAGGTTGTTCTACGTTCCGAAACGACAATATGGTTATGGAGGACGCGGTAGTGCAGGGCTCCGTAAATTTCGACATTGCAGAGTTCTTGAAAGTGCACTGACATCTCGCAGTGTACACGGGCCTGCACCATTTCGTCTCCACCGAAATACAACCACCGCGGCTAAAATCGCACCCTCGACCTTCGGACCAGCAGCACTCATCCACCATGGCCGACCCTGGTCCGGAGTGCTATGTTATCGCGGCTGTGCTGGTCGTCTCACAGGGCAGACATACGCCGTCCGTGGCTGGCTCGAGATGTGAACAAAGGGTAGTTTGGCAGTGCTATTCCCAGTTTTCCTCTGTCACAGCTGCGAATCCACTAACTGACGAAACTCTACGGGTAGAGTGTGACCCGGATGGATGCTTGAAGAAGCAGTCTCAACGCTTGTGTGTGGGTTCGCGCGCTGCAGGCCGCTGTGCAGAAGCAGTTGGAGGCAAGGACTCCTCGCAGTAAAACCGAACCGGCCCGACGAGTCCTGATGATGCCGCGACTCATGAAGCAGCGGCGGTGGCGCGAACAGCCTTGACGACCCTTCTGACACCTCCTTCGGGGACGCGCTGTCAAGCAACGTGAAGACAGCGAACTACAGCATTTTTTTTTGGGGGGGGGGGGTGTATAGCGAGTGGCATAAACGGGTGAAGCAAAACACAAGTTTTGCAGACAGACGTCCATTCTATGTAGATGCAGTCCGCAGCGAGAAAGTGTCCTTGCATCTCTGGCAGGGTGACAGAAGCCGTACGTTCCTGTAGGGGCCTGCTCAATATATCTGTCGATACTTTGCTTCTTGTTAACTGATAGGATTACACGTGTGTTGTGCAATACGAAAATTTGTTAATTCATTATAGGCTTTGATCATCGCCAATGTGTAGACTAACAACGTCTAGAATACCTTTTCAGTGAAAACGGCATACGTTTACGTGAAACACCACTTCATCGAATGGCATGACACGACAAGTCAATTTTTTTTACACCTGCAGATCTTGGCGAGCGTAGTCATTCTTACAGCGCGAATAACATTCGATGTCATAGCCTCCTATCTCGCACTATCGATTACAACTTTGCCGCAGTATTTGTCTTTAATTAAGAAGACGAAACACTGTAGAGAAGTGCATCGTGTTAGACCTCAATAAATAAAAACGCCAGTAGCCTCATTCCGAGTTCAAATATTGTTGTTCTGCAGACAGTTATATTGATATTGTTTTCGTACACTAGCGTCATCCAAGATTGCATCTTCCGTTTATATACCACTGACGACCCAAGGCCCAGAAGGCACCTTCAGAGGTAGAAATTTCTCCTCGCATCAGCGTCAATATTCGCGGAAACGATCTCGCAAATGATTGAGCCGGGTGACTGATCGACCACACCGTTTCGTCATATCGCCAGACCGGGCAAACATCGCCCTGGTGCGGGAGCCTTGTAACCGTCAGCCAATCATTACACTGACAGAGGGCAGTCACCCCTATATACGACTGCATTGGCATCGAGAATACAGAATAAGCCACCTTTATAATCTCAGTTGGCATCGCGATACGTGTCGTTTGACTTGCCGAGGCTGCACGTTGGAGCATATACCATAGTATATTTCTGGCGCTGCGACAACTATAGGCGGCCCACGTATCAGCTAACTCGGAAGACAGGTCCAAAGACCTCGATGTGTCTTGCAAGTACCCTACTTTAGTATGCCATCATCTCTGCTAAGTCCTACTTTGTCCCACAGTGGGCACTTCATTATAAAGAAGCAGTACGTTTATGTAGCCGCAACCACCTTCGTTATCGTTATGCCAATCGCCTTGCAGAACCCGATGCCTGCCCAGCTATATACATAAACAACCTGTTTGCCTGTAACCTGTTTCTCTGCCATTGCTTTAGAGCACGCATTCTTTGCTACAGACTTACAACGGTGGCCTTCATCGTTACAACAACGAATTTCCGCGCATCCTTACGCATTAGAATTGGTGAAAGATTACGATTGAAGCAAAAAAAATGAAGTATGCAACTTTACACACACTCCTCATGTTTGCAAGAAAACACGTCTGAGGTCAAAATACAATATTTGTTGTTCTTGTCGCCTAACGTTGTAGCGTTTCTTACTACCCATGTCATTCGTTCAACAGGCAGTTAAGTTTAATTCACAGAATACTGTCGCAATGTCTTTTGCCACTAAGTTTTGGCGTCTCCCAGAAGTAACACTATGCAGTCCGACGGCGCTATGATGACACCAGAGCCATCTCTGAATGAAGAACCGAGTACACTTTCTGTTAACCTGAAAGTTAAGCAGTATACCCCGCTCATAAAGTAAATGTGTTTGGAAAAGCTCATTGTGTTTAGAAAGAAGTTGTTAACGGTTTGGAGTACTTGGTACTCTACCATGGTAAAGTATAAAGCCGCCCTAGGGGCCTCAACCTAGTAGAGGTCATGTATACCCTGCTCATAAAGTAAACGTGCTTAGAAAAGCTTATTGCGTTTACAAAAAGTTTTAACGGTTTGGAGTACTTGGTACTCTACTTTATATGGCAGAGCATAAAGCCGTTTCGTGTCAACAAAAATTACGCCGTGAATGAGTTCCCGAAGTGGTTAACGATTCAGAGCACTTGGTACTTTACTATGGGAAGACATGAAGCCGTGAACTCGCTCGCTGGATTTCGCGCCGACCAGTTGTGCCCCCACGATCTCCGACGACAGCGCAGCTCTGGCCGACTGGCTCGCCCTACGCCATCTCCTGACGCTGACAAGAGCTCTCGCTGAGTGGTGCCCCGTCCTCGGACTCCTGCGACGCTGTCCATCTTTCTATATCTTCTCCTTACTTCTGGATGTGGCTGTTGCTCTGTCTCTCTCTCACCCTGCTCCTTTCTCTATCTCTATGCCTTTAATTCCTCCCTATCCTTATTAATATTTCCTTACTCCCATGCCATGTGCATAACTGTGGAAGTGCCCTCCATTGAGAGAGAGGCAGTAACGGAACTGTGCCTATTTCGTCCTTTTCCCCTTTCAAAAGTCACTTATATAAAGCCGTCCCTCACAAAGCGGTCGTCTGTTTAGAAATGCTCAATGCCTTTGAGTACTTGGTACTCTTCTATGGGAGCACATGAAGGCGTCCCATTGGCCTCACACTTGGTGAGGTGGACCTCTATTTAACTAAAGTTATTACCGAGTTATAGTCTGAGGTACTCTACCATGGGAGGGCATGAAGCCGTCTCGTGGGCTTGTGTTTAAAAAAAAATGGCAGCATATCCACGGAGTGATTTGATTGATTTGTGGGGTTTAACGTCACAAAACCACCATATGATTATGAGAGACGCCCTAGTGGAGGGCTCCGGAGATTTCGACCGCCTGGGGTTCTTTAACGTGTGCCCTAATCTAAGCACACGGGCCTACAACATTTCCGCCTCCATCGGAAATGCAGCCGCCGCAGCCGGGATTCGATCCCGCGACCTGCGGGTCAGCAGCCGAGTACCTTAGCCACTAGACCACCGCGGCGGGGCCATATATCCACGGAGTGAATGATGGAGAGTAGGGCGAAGCATTCGTCCGTTCATTCGTTCTTGCTTCCGTCCGTCCATGCGTCCGTCTGTGTGACCGTCCATGCGTCCGTCTGTGTGACCGTCCATGCGTCCATCCGCCCGTCCGTGCGTACGTCTGTTCATGCGTCCGTCCCTGCTTTCGTCCATGCATCCGCCCCTGCGTCCGTCCATGCGTCCATTCATGCATCTGTCTGCGTGTCCGTTCGTCCATCTATTCAACACTCCAAGTACCACCATCCCGCATTTTTTCATCATATATTCCCCATGTAGAAGCACCGCCATCCAGCGGACATTCCAAGGACTAAACGAGAGGTGGCACACGCACACTTCCTTACGGCTTGCGCTTCGGGTCTACTTCCCAGCTTTAACCACCTCGATACTAGTCCACTGTATTCATGGCACTGCGGCCCAACGCTCGCTAAACCTTTCTAAAAGCAAGGCGGTTAGGCCCAGCGAGTATAACGTAGCAACCTTTTCCTGTCAGATAGTGCGCAATGTACATGCCAATGGCTGCTAATGGGAAATGAGAGACAGAATAATTCGGCTTTTACTTTCTTACGGCTTGCACTTCGTATCTACTTCCCACCTTCAACCTCCTCGAGTTCATGGTATATACTAGTTCACTGTATTCATGGCACTGCGGCCCAAAGCTCGCTAAACCTTTCTAAAAGCAAGGAGGTTACGCCCAGCGACTTTAACGTAGCAACCTTTTCCTATCAGATAGTGCTCAATGTACAATCCAAAGGCTGCTAATGGGAAATGAGAGACAGAATAATTCGGCTTTTACTTTCTTACGGCTTGCGCTCCGTATCTACTTCCCATTTTTAACCACCTCGAGTTCAGTCATGGTATATACAAGTTCACTGTATTCATGGCACTGCGGCTCAACAGTCGCTAAACCTTTCTAAAGCTAAGGAGGTTACACCCAGCGAGTATAACGTAGCGACCCTTTCTTGTCTGATAGTGCTCAATGTACATGCCAATGGCTGCTAATGGGGATCGCAGCGTGCGCGTTAACTAAAAGCCGAATGCTCCTGTCTCTCGCTTCCCATCAGCAGCCATTGGCATGTACATTGAGCACTATTGTTTATTGTTCAACAACACACAGAAGAAATCTCTCACCGGCACCACCTTGGAGGTCAAAATGTTATACATGTTACATCATACAACGACTACGAGGGACAAACAGGTGCTGTTATAAGGAGCTTGGCCCCTAAATGTAGGTAACGATTTAAAGTACTAGGTGCTCTACTATGGGAGAGCTTATATAGCCGTTCCTCTAATTGTGAAGAAAAGCGCGAAGCTTTACGCAAATTGAGCTCCTAGGGGGGGGGGGGGGGGGTAGAAAAAGTGGGTAACGATTCAGAGTACTTTGTACTCTACTATGGGAGAGCTTAAAGCCGTCCCGTCGCCCCGCAGTTTACTAACACTTAGTGATAAACGATGCGGACAATGTAGAATGGAGTACTGCGATTTGAATGCTGATAAGACGGCGACGCAGCATGGCATCACATGAATCATGGCCTCTTATTTTGTTCTGGTTAACCTCCTTTCATATTCTGTTCTTGTTAACCGTTTCTTCTCTCACATGCCTTGATTGATGGGCAGTTAAATTTCAGTGTTTTGCCGGTGTTGTGATCTTTTATTTTATTTGTCTTGGTTAACAGCCTTTCGATAGCCTCGTTGTTGCTCACAGATGTTTCGGTTTCTACACCTGCTGCAGACGCCGGGCGGCGGTTTACGGACGGAGAGACACAGGGAGCGGTCTTCCCTAATATTGGAGTTCTGCTAGTCCTAATGATATTGCTACGTAGCTGACATATCAGAGCTGTCATCGGCGAAGCATTTTAAGGTATCTGCCAACGCAGATACGTTAAAATCACGTGGGCCGTCTAGTTGGGCCGTCTACTATACGCCTACTATACTAAATCACGGGGCCCGTCTACTATACACAGTGAAGCCGCCGCTCTGCGTAGTGGCTCTAATTGATGTCGGCACGCGCTGCGATTGAATCGAAATGATCGGGACGGCGTACAGCCACACGCGCGCATACCGGTTAGACGGGGCGCATATTCGCTCGCGAAATTTCGAGGTCGGCGCCCCCCGGTGGGCCGACTTGGCGCCCGCGCCCACAGCGTTCCGTGACTTGGAGAGCCTTGGATCGGGCCGTAATTACGAGGACCGCGTGACGCGTATACGAAACCTCCACGCATCCGTTGCACCGCTGCGTGGCTATGTCGTGTGAGGGCTTTCGCCAAAGAGTCATCATCGGACTAATGAAGTCCACTGCGAACGAATGAAAAATGACATCTCACAAAGTACAGTATATGCACGCGGGCAGATGGTGCGCTGGTCGTGATTATGAATAAACAGAAATAAAGAAAAAAGGTATTCAATGTGCAGAACAACTAACCACGCCAGTGATTGCAAGTAATGATTAGTTATACGATGGGCAGGTCCAGAATAAGAAATCTGATTTACTGCCCTTGGTTATTCACCTGTAGTCCTTGAATTCGCGCTCCAAGTACGTTGTATAAGGTCTGCATACAACTCCGCAACGTCAGCGCTAACACAAATTCCGCAACTCCTATTTAGCTGAACTTATTCAACAGCAGACGTGTATCCCGTTGTTGGGCTAGTTGCTGTAATCTAAGAGGGGCTCTAAGTGGAGCATACTATACAGGCGAAAATTTGGCGAATAAAAAAAGAGTTGGTAGCGGCACTCGTCCCGTCTACCTTTCCCCCTTTATGTCCTAATTCGGGCTTCTCGTCTTCGAGCTTTATTGTTTAGGACTATTACACGCATTTGGTCTATAAGAAGAGACGACATAGTAACCGTTGCCTCTAAACCATGTCTACAAACAGTACTGGCTGCACTACCGAAATTTGAGTGTCCTAGGAAAGTATGGGCGCGCCAACGCGGCCGGTCGAACCGCAGATTCAGCGTAAAGACTTCACGTGACGGCTTCGGAGGTTGAAGCGGAATGCATAACAGTGCACAGCAAAAAAAAAAAAATACGAAGTACAGGTATTTGTAGCGAGTTACATCACTGAAAAATTCCGCTCTTCGTACGGGATAATATCCCCTCGTTCACTTCCCATAACCACACCAACACCAGGAGAATGCGCTACTGCAGCTGCAGCAAACATCCGGCAACCTGGCAACTAATGAAATTTCATTCCAGACGCCATGCTCGACACAGGAAATGACGCATACAACGCACTAAGCGCGGCGCTTATGCACGTCTGCTGCAGCTCGCTACTAGCAGACGCCTGTTTCATCAGAAGCCGTCGAGTGTAAGCATTTCATCTAACCTTCACGCGCCGACCGGTGACGTAGTCTCCGAAGTAAACCAGCCTAAGGCACGCATAAGCGAGTGGGAAAGAAAGCCGCACCTTCCCTTTTCGCGATGTCAGCACGGGCGCTGCCTCAAGGTCTCGAACGCACGTGCCGCCGTTAAGCGCGCGCATCTAATACGCGGGACTTCGCGGAATACGTTTCGCAATTCTCTGGTATGAAATGGGTCGGTCGCACCTATCTCCATAGTAAACGCGGAGCCGTTGCTAACTTTTCTTTTCCTTCCACTTGACGTGTTTTTTATTACATTTATTCGAACGGGCATCGACGGAATATACGTCGGGTGTGTACGCGGCGACGCTACACGAAACTTGTCCGATTCCTCCGTTGCAACGTGCATGGCAAACTGTTTGCAGGTGAGGAGAGCGACATACTCAAAAGCGCATGTTCCTGTTGTGCGCAGTAGGCGTAAAGAAATTCCTTCGAGAGAGAAATCCGACACCAAACACTTCTACGGGGTGCGATTTATATGTATTTTAACCGCGATGCTGAGAATTTATTTGCTTGTCTGAAGCATCCAAGCTATTAGAACCAACCGACGTCTTTTAGGGGCGAAGTTCCTCACGCCGTGGGTCGTACGTCCCGGGACGTGTTTGTAGTAGTAGAAACCTCTCGTTTAGTCGTTAGAATGTCCGTTGGATGGCAGTGCTTGTACAGGCTTAATATATGAGGAATTGATGCGAGATGGCGGTACTTGGGGCGACCACTAGATGGGTGAACAGACAGACAGACAGACAGACAGACAGACAGACAGACAGACAGACAGACAGACAGACAGACAGACAGACAGACAGACAGACAGACAGAGACAGACAGACAGAGACAGACAGACAGAGACAGACAGACAGAGACAGACAGACAGAGACAGACAGACAGAGACAGACAGACAGAGACAGACAGACAGACACAGACAGACAGACAGACAGACACAGACAGAGACAGACAGACACAGACAGAGACAGACAGACACAGACAGAGACAGACAGACACAGACAGACAGACAGACAGACAGACAGACACAGACAGACAGACAGAAAGAGACAGACAGACAGACAGACAGACAGACAGACAGAGACAGACAGACAGACAGACAGACAGACAGACAGACAGACAGACAGACAGACAGACAGAAGAACGAACGGACGGGCGGGTAGGAGGTGGACGGACTGATGGACGCTTTACCCCACTTATCATTCACCCCGTGTTTAATGTCATACGCTTTTCTTATGGGGCATTGCAACGTTATACACTTACATGAGTATACCACTTTGTTTTGTGAGGTGGTTATTGATTACCAAAAAGCAAAGCCGCCGTTGTTGCCACCATAAGACCAAGCCCACTTCTCATGGCATGCTCGTTAAATCTTGCGAAGTCTACCTGGAAAAAAATTAAACAAGGCGACGCCTCGTTCGGCCGTTCGGACCTCGTGAAAGTGACACCTCGTTCGGACCCCTGCAAGTTGACACTTCAATTTCATTTTATTAAAGTAGTCCTGAATGAAAGTTCTTGCTCTCACTCGGCGGTGTTCAAAAGGTGGACGAACGGTTCACAGATATCATACGAACGCTTCAAGACCATAGTTCACGAAATCTGTGCACACGAACAATGTCCACACAAGGTTATCTGGGCCGAAGAGGTTTCCAAGTAACTTGTTTAGTCTGCCACGGCTGTGTAGTGGTTACGGTAGTCAGCTGATCATCCGTAAGCCGCTGGTTAATTGCCGGCCGCGGCGGTAACATTTGGACGGAGACGAAGTGTCATAGAGGACCGGGCATACTGTGCGACGTCAGCGTACGTTAACGAACATCAGATGGTCTAAAGTTCTGGAGAACTCCAATACAGCGTGCCTCCTAATCATATTGTGGCCTTCAATCGATCAATCAATCATCGTTATTTGTGTCCATTAACACTAAACCCCACAACGGGCTATTAAAAATGTCACAGCTCTTTTTTTTTTCGAGCTTTGTGGCCACAGCTGTATTTGTCCAAATGTATTACACAGAGATGACCGAGCTCGGACTAACCGCGACAACATTCATTTCTTTATTATTATTTTTTTCAGCTGAGTGATACACTAGAGAGCTCGAGAAACGTTCGAACGAGCTTGTAGTACTACTCGAAGTAAACTGGCACGCGTATATCAAAGGCAAGTAAAAAAAAGTACGTGACAAGTTCGCGGGCGCGCCCACCGCACAACTGGAGCGTGGCGTCCGTCCCCTTCCCGACGAGCATGGTGCAAGGGCGTCTACGACCAGGACCGATCTGTGCGGAGTTGGGCAAGCAGTGCGTGACAGTGCGCGACGTGCCCCTTCTGTAAACATTTCTACGTCATACACGCTATTTATTTTACGGCAACGCACGTTTAGAGAGTCACTGAGCAGAAACACGGGTCGGTAACTGTGTCACTCTAAAGTACAAGTCTGCAAAAACCAGGGTGTCACTCTTTAACGCAAGGAGCGGGTCGATATAACCAACGAAGAGACTCAAGACTGAAAGACCTAGAAGGCAGCCGCCGTAACGTTCCTACAGCAGCTTGTGATTACTTTGCAAATGGCGTCATACCAAGTCATGTAGTTTTTTTTTTTCCTCTGAATAATAATAATATTAATATCTTGGGTTCTACGCCACTAAAGTGTACGACAAGATTATGAGAGACGCCGTAGTAAATGGCCCCGGAAATTTCGGCCACCTGGTGTTCAATGACGTGCAATGTCATCGCGAGGTACACGGGATTCTCCCATTCCAAGAGAACTTGTTGTTGGGCTAGTTGGTAGAGCAGTTCGAAAAGTTAATTCGAGCGCGAAAACTTGACACGATCACTCACACACGCACACACCCATGCATCAAAACGTTGTGTGTTTGATGCATGGGTGTGTGCGTGTGTGAGTGATCGTGTCAAGTTTTCGCACTCGAATTAACTTTTTCGAAATTCTTCTATTCCGCCTCCAGCGAAACGTGACCATCGCGGCCGGGGTCGAACTCGCGACCTTCGGGTCCACAGCCGGGGAGTGTTTGTTGTCATGTCGGACTAAGACTACTTCAAGTACAACAGGTGTCCAAAATTGAAAATGGAAATGTTATGTGTGCACCGTCAATGAGCTCGCCACGGCACATCGCACCAATTACTAGTTGTTATATTAAATTGTAATCATCCCAAAATTATTGCTTAACGAGTCAGGACCTTTACCAAAAGAGAAAGATCATGCAGCGTGTAGCCAAACAGGGAATTTAAAAATTGCATTCATTCCATTCATTTGGTTACAGAACATACACAAATACAGCGAAAATAGGGAAGGGGAGGGCTACAGTGGAAGTAGGTAATAAGACACGCCTGAAACCTCAGTGGGGAACTCACACACGTCTCTTCTCCAGTCCTTCTGGTGCACACATTTTGCGCGCACGCCCTTATAGCGTTCTTTGACGTAACTTAGAATCTTCCATTGTTTCCGTGCTACCCTTTAACCCCTATTTACTTCCTGCTCGAGCAGCGCCCTCTGTACACACCTCAAAGACCGACCCAGGCACTTGCCTTTTAGACTCGCAAGAAAAGCGTGACGGAAGATCATCCGCTGACCGTCGCTCGCGGTCTAATCTCGTCCTTGGGACTCTCCCGGAAAGAGACCAGACGCACGCGTTGGCCTAAACGCGCAAATTTTGCTGCCGCAGTACGTTCCTTGACACGGATGCGGAGACCCCACGCGCACTCGGAAATCGGCGCGGCCTATTACGCGAGAATTCGGCCCGCATGTGCATCCCTCGACGCGCGAACAAGGAGGAACGCGAGTTCAAGAGAACCCGGCGCCTCGGCTTCTCGTCACACAAGCGTGCCCGGGCACACACACAAGGTTCAGGGGCGGAAGCCCCAACGTTGGAATGGCGTTAGCGAACCGCCAAGAAGCGGCAGCCTGCCCCTGCTTTAACCCACCCGCTCCTTACATCCCTCCCTTATAGTCACAGGCCCAGCTGCATAGGCGATGGTACAACCACCTCCTCGTCTTACCCGCAATCAGTTGGCCGGAAAACAATGGAACGGAGGAGGGCTGCTTTCTTCACCGGGCCGTGACGGGCGGGCGAACAGGCAGCGACGAGACAGTTGGCGCCACATCTGAAGCCGACACGTACGCTACGCACGTTGCAGCACACGAGGTCTAAAGAAGAGGCGGACGCTAATAAGACCATGGATAAGACCATGGATAAGACAAATTTCCGGGTCGCGCAGTGTGTCTTCCATTGTTTTAATGTATAGCGACTGTGGGCGATAGTAATGTATCATTGATTAGGATGATGCGAATATGAATGAAGCCACTGGAGGACGTAGCCCTCTGTGACGGGGAGGGGGAGGAGGTAGTATTTCGGCTAAGGTATTTACAAACGCCTGCTTTATTTCAACGTTATATTTTTATTGCATTACACCAAGAGGAAGCCAAATATGGTAAACAAAAAATTTATCTTCTGGTTAACAATATACATTTCTGCATAGATTCGCTCATATTTGGCTGCACGTTAAAGAACCCCCCATGTGGTCGAAATTTCTGAAGCTCTCCACTGTGGCGTCTCTCACAGTCATATGGTGGTTTCGAGACGTTAAACGCCACATATCAATCAATCATAATTTCTGTCACGTCAATATTTTTGGCTGGTTGGTACAAAATGACAGTCACGTGAAATAACGCATGTTATACGAATCGACGTTTGTAAACGCTGAAAAAAAATGCTACCATATCATTTTTGTGAAGTCTACATGAACAAGCGAGAGGAGTTCAGAGGGCACAATGAAACTAATCGGCCAGCTTCTTAAAGTTGTGCGACAGCTTCCACCAACTTTTGTGTGCTGATAGGGGGTTCTAGTAGCATCAGTATTACGTATACGTATGCGGCTTGAAACACGGCGCTTAAGGATTGATTGATTGATATGTGAGGTTTAACGTCCCAAAACCACTATATGATTATGAGAGACGCCATAGTGGAGGGCTCGGGAAATATTGACCACGTGGGGTTCTTTAACGTGCACCCAAATCTGAGCACACGGGCCTACAACATTTCCGCCTCCATCGGAAATGCAGCCGCCGCAGCCGGGATTTGAACCCGCGACCTGCGGGTCAGCAGCCGAGTACCTTAGCCACTAGACCACCACGGCAGGGCCGGCGCTTAAAGAGCTGAAGGCAATTGAGTTTATGCTCCTGTTGCGGCCTTAAGAAAGAAAATAGGATGACTATCGAGGTGTCCATACATCAGGAGACTCGCTATTTGCGGCGTAGATCGCAAGCATGAATGCCGTATCCCACGCCAATCAAATTTCAGAAAGCCAGAGAAACAATGCTGCCTTTTCAATAGAATAGTTGTTAACCTAGTTACAAACCATACTACGCCCTAAATTATTAGTATATATACACCATCGCAAGAACGTCAATTATTTAGTGCACGGTGGAGTTTGTGTAATCATAAACAACAGTTAAATCGGGCAACATATATTTATCTCAAACATGCCGTTATTCGCTAAAATTGTAAGACTGGTCGTGCTAAAAAGTGATGTGTAAGTGCTGCAAGAGACCACCAGCTGTGCGACACCGGCAGAAACCGCTAACGTGAACCACACCTACTGGAAATTGGTGCAGTCCCGCAACCACTTGGTTAACCTCCCTGCCTTTCCTCTCTATTTATCTCTCTCTCTCTCTCCCGCAACCACGTGCTTCTGAAAATGAGCAACGTTTCTTCCAACGCTTTAACCTATAGCGCGCCGCACGCAACGAAGACGCCAGTTTCGCACGACCACGCTTATCGGTACTCATAAGCAGAGCAACGCCGGTTGACAATCGTCGACTGCACACGGCTACGGTCCATGGTGTAAACGAAAAAAAAATCCACTTAAAAGGTGCGTGCCTTCAACCTACAGCGTATGCGAACAATTACTGTACTTCGCGACACACCGGAGTCATCAAAGCAACGACGTGCTATGTAGACTCCCATTGTGCACGAAACGAACATGTTTACGAGGTCTTATAACCACAGCGTCTAAATGCTAGACAGGTAGCCACCGTAGGGGTACAATCCAAGCGGGAGAGAGATGGTCATTTCCTGGGGCTTCCTCACCAAGCAAGCTCGCGTTTTAGGGGCGAAGCTCCTTAGGGCGTGGGCTGTGCGTCCCCTGTAGCCTGTATGTAGTCACCTCTAGTTTAGTTCTTGCAGTGTTCACTAGATGGCGGTACCGTCCCTTGTATCTAGCCACCTCTAGTTTAGTTCTTGTAGTTTTCACTAGATGGCGGTACCGTCTCCTGTATGTAGCCACCTCTTGTTTAGTTCTTGTAGTGTTTACTAGATGGTGGTACTTGTAGCTGATGATGAAAAGATGCAAGATGTTATAAACTAGAAAGCAGTACTTGTAGTTGATGAAAGACGCGAGATCTTATAAAATAGGAATGATGTCACATATGGCGCGTGTCATTGGTTGAAGGCAATCGTTCTATTTAGTGCGGCGACGTACACTAGGGGGAGCCATGTAATAAAATCGAGTGGGCAAAATGTACAGAGGATTCATGGTTTACCAGGTTTACCTCCGGAGCTTCGCCCACTCATCATCATTCACTTCGTGGATATGGCGGAATTTTTTTTACTGAACCGTGGCTCTCAACGGAGTAAAACGTAAAATAAGGGAGGACAGACTGGGTCGCAATTAAGTGCACGCTCGGGGTCACGACCAAGTGAGGATACTGCTCCGCTTCGCCCTTGAAGAGAAAGTCGTTCGCCCAGAACAAAAGAGGTCACGGAAGGGACGTATAAGGGGCCTGTAGCGGTGCTCTAGCGTTTGACCCCTCGAACATTCATTGCCGGTTGCGTCGTTTGACCGAGCTGGTTCTTATCGCTGTTTTTTTTTTTCCCTTGTCCACATGCCTCGACATCCCACAAGGCAGTGAAAGCCCTGCTGTGTTTCCTGAGAAAGACAGGCTTGTGTGAACGCCTCTGACATGCGGTAGAGTCCTACACGCTCCAGTGAAATTACTGTCAGTCTCTCCCCCACCTTTTTTTTCTTTTTCCTCTCTTCTCTCTTGCTCATCTTTCTTGTCCCCTTCCTTAATCCCCCAGTGTAGGGTAGCCAACCGGATGTCTTTCTGGTTAACCTCCCTGCCTTCTCCCTTTTTGTTGCTTCCTTCCTCCTTGTCTTAAACCACTTTGAGTAAATACGCATTGTGTGCAGTCGTGATAGTCCTTTGTTTAAAGCTTTGCGCGTGACGCCACTATAGTGAAACGGATGCTTGATGTCTCTATTTAAATTTGAGTTTCACGCGAGTTAAAACGTGAACCGCGTCTGAAGATACAATTGCGTTAAGGAGCATGGCGTTGTGCGTTACGTCGGACCAAGAAGTCCGGTGTGTGTGTGCTGACGAAAACTTTATAACTGTGCTCTCGAAGTTACTTTTCAACCTGGAGTTTCTCTTCGTTCGTTAGTTGAAAATTGTCCAACAAAAACTAACATCGCGTCTGATGTTAAGTGCTGCCACATGCACTAAATATTCAGCAGTTGCGGTAATACTCACGAGTCCATGGTTGATTGACTGCGCATTCCTCGTCTACGCTGCAGAGAGTAAGCAAGATATATAGATACCAGGCTGTTTCAACGTAGCGTATACTGACCTATAGTTGGATAGGCTCGAGTAGGCGCCTCTCGTGTCTACATCCTCGAGCAGGCGCTAACTGAAATAGCGAGACGTTGCAGAAACGTTTATGGTGCGGCGCGCAGTTTTCATCATTGGAAGAAGATGCTATAGTAGTAGTAGTAGTAGTAGTAGTAGTAGTAGTAGTAGTAGTAGTAGTAGTAGTAGTATAGTAGTAGTAGTAGTAGTAGTAGTAGTAGTAGTAGTAGTAGTAGTAGTAGTAGTATAGTAGTAGTAGTAGTAGTAGTAGTGTAGTAGTAGTAGTAGTAGTAGTTAGTAGTAGTAGTATAGTAGTCGTAGTAGTAGTAGTAGTAGTTAGTAGTAGTAGTAGTAGTAGTAGTAGTAGTGTAGTAGTAGTAGTAGTAGTAGTAGTAGT